>CAUYRH010113008.1:0-25444 GCA_963574655.1 Perodicticus potto | reverse complement strand
AACAACAATGACGGCTGCAACCAGAAAATAGCTGGGCATTGTGGCGGGCGCCTGTAGTCCCACCTACTTGGGAGGTGGAGGCAGGAGACTCGCTTGAGCCCAGGAGTTGGAGGTTGCTGTGAGCTGTGATGCCACGGCACTTTATCCAGGGTGACAGCTTGAGGCTCTGTCTCAAAAAAAAGTAATAATAATAATTATCCCCACTTGACCTTGAGCAAGCTATTCAGCCCTTAGCGAGGGTTAAATGAGTTAATGCACCTGTGCTCTGGTCGCTGGTGGGCACGTGGTGAGTGCTCGTGTGAGCGGCCATTCTCCTCCTCCTCACAGCCCCATTTGCCTCAGGAGCAGCAGAAGTGTTGTGAGTGTGGGAACCTGACCACCGTAAAGGCGAAATCATTTCCTCAAGGTCACACGGTAAGCTCTGTAGTCCAAATGTGAACGCAGATGATTTCAGAGCCCGAGCACTCTGAATCATGCTTTCCAAAATAATTTTGATGTAGTACAAGTAAGAATTAAGATTTCTATCAGGCCTGGCTCAACCTGTAATTCTCACAGTGCGAGGCCGAGGCCAGAGGATCGCTGGAGATGAGGAGTTAAAGATCTGCCTAGAGTAGCAAGACCCCATCTCTACAAAAAAATAAATTTAAAAAAATTGGCCAGCAACTCACGTTGTGGTGTGTGCCTGTAGTCCCAGCTACTCAGGAGGCTACAGCAGGAGGATCACTTGAGTCCAGAAATTTGAGTTTGCAGCGAGCTGTGATAGTGCCACTGCTTGCTACCCTAGGACAAAGAGTGAGACTCTGTCTCAAAAAAAATTAAAAAAGAAAAGATTTATATCAATTACCAAATGTCTTAAAACCCACTAGCTTCAGGCTTCTCAAAGGTGGGAGAGCACTTTTCTTTCACCGAAGTATCCCCAGTTCCTGGCTCCACACCGGCTAGCAGCAAAGGTTTCTAGATCAAAGCTGAGACACCTCCTCCATCCATAGCTGGCCGAAGTCTACACTCTTTGGCATGACGCTCAGCAACCCATGCTTTGGCCACAGCTTCCAGCTCAGCTTGGCTTCCACCAGTTCTCTCCCTGTGCCACAGCTAGTATAGCACACTGGTCTCCGTGCCCCAGCTAGGACAGGACACCAGTCTCTGTGCCCCAGTTAGGACCATACATTGGTCATTCACTCCTCTGCTGTGAACGGTCCTGCTCAAGCTCCGTGTGTCCCTGAAAATCTTTTACTCATCCCTCATGATCCCACTCAATGTCACCACTTCTGAGAGTCCTTCTGTGTCTTCTCTACTCCCCAAAGGTCAGGGCAGCGCATGTGGGTGCCTTACAAGTGTCATTGCTGACCGAGAGTCTTCAGTTGGTTCTTGGAGGATAGGCGGGTTGGGCCTGTGAGGGTGGGGAGGGCCTCTTGATCAGAGGGAACAGCTCGGCCAACACATAGTGCTGCAACAATTTGTGGTTCTGAGAAAACCTCCATACTTCCTCCAAATCGTTGTTTCCTCCAGTGTCAGCTGTATTTTTTTCTCCTCCCAAGGTAGACGTACATTATGTCTCTGACATTCCATTTCCTTCTAACCTGCAGCTGTTGGTGTCTACCTTGTGTTTGCTGTTGCCTGTGGCCCCATCTCTGGGTACACCCCTCCGCCTCTCTGTGACTAGTTTTCTTCATCTGTAAAGTGGGTATTTTGTCCCTACCTGGCCCAGATCCCAGGGTTTGATGAAGGAGAGATGGGCTGTGCCATGGGACAGAGCTGGCCCTTCGCTCTCCTCCACCCCTGCAGACCGCTCACCCTGCAGACCGCTTACCCCTGCATTCCTTAGATTCTGCCACACTCTGGGCTGCAATGGGGGTAAAGACAAAACTTTAAGCCAGCCAAGAATGCTGGAGCTGGTCTCAAAGAACCTGTGACTACGCCAGACCTCAGCATTTAGACTACATGTCCAGAGGGTTGCCCCTGATACTGCTCTGCACCTGTCTAACTATGTGACATTAGGAAAGTCGTTTTACTAATCTACTTCGCATCCTTTGATCATGAAAATAAGGCCAAGAATACCTACTACATAGTTTGACTATAAGAGTTAAATAAAGCAACATAGGGACGATACGTATCACCATGTCTGGTTTATAGCAGATATTCTGAACAACCTTCCTCCCTCCTGTCCTTCCTCCCTCCTTCCCTCCTTTTTTCCTTCTTTCCCTTCTCCCTCCTTCCCTTCCTTCTTCCTTTGTTTCATTGCCATAAAAATGACGAGTTAGAATAAATATCCTCTCATTAAAGAGTCTGAGTCTTGTGCCTTTAAAAAATAATAGAAGATTATGCTTTATAAGTGGGATATGATTTGGAAACCTAAATAAATGTGATTTTTTTTTCCAAGTAGGAGGGAAAATATCTGGCTTTTTTTTCCTGCTCTGGGAGCTTCAAGAGTTAAAGGCAAAATGATAAACATGTCAGAATGACTTCTTTATTTCTATTTATAATCTTTGCCATACAGCCTGGTGGATGGTGAGGTGCTTTTTCCAGCATAGAAACTTTCCTTGGCTGACGAGAGGCAAGCATAAATACTTTTCCTGGGATGAGTCCATCACCGGTGCCTTCTTTCCAATATTCCTCCAGATTGAAATTTAGGCTTAAAACTCCAAGTGAGTTAAGAAAGACTGGGACTTTCCAAGCAAACCCTCTTGCAAGATTATTTTGCAGTGAAAGGTCAGTGCTATTCTTTTTTACAAGGTGTGATGGCTGCGTGTGGATTTCAGCGCAAAGTGGAGAGATGGTTGTCGTGAAAAATTGTACCCGGTTGAGATAACAGGAGAGAGAAAATAATAAGAATCCCTCATGCTTTCCCATTTTAGCAGGACCCCTTAAATCCTAAATGCTCCCCTTCTTTGCATCACCTTGCAGAGGTGGTTGAGGCAAGAGGATGGGCACCCCTGACAGTGTCCAGGGAGAGGGAAGGAGCCCCGAAATTAAAGCATTGAGTCCTTGAAGAAGGCAAGTTGCTTATTTGGATATTTCCTCTGCCTCCTGTCCGTTCCCTGTTCCAGGGCCACCTGCAGGCAGGTGTCTACCCCGGCATTTGAGTCTTGTCGCCTCTCTCCTCCTCACCTTGCTTCTGCTCCACCTGGGCCAGGCCCCCCGTCATCTCACAAATAGGCCAAAGACCCTTGGCCCATGCTGAGCTACACCTTCTCTGGGAAGCCTCCCTGATCACTCAGATCTCAGAATTTCCTTTCCTAGGATCCTTCAAAGCCTCCACTGAAACTGTCTCTTGCGGTGACCTCCAAAACTCTAACCTGACCCCTTAGCTGGATTGGCGCTCTTCTAGTGTATGTTCATGTGAGGAGCAGCTGAGAGGTTCCTCAGGACAGGACATTGGGAGGGAAAACAGAGGTCACATTGGCTTGGGAGCCCCAAGCACAGCAATGGGCACGAACTAGGTGACCAATTAATACTCGTGATTAGGCACCTGCTGTGGACCCTTCCTCCAGGATCGTGGCCACAAGCAAGTGGATGAGATGGTGCTGTCCACACACAACTTCTGCATAGAGATGTCATTTATATGCCTCCAAAGGGGAAAGAGAAACCTATTATCATATTTTCATGTCTGCAATATATACTCTGGCTGCTTCTGGCAAAGAATAGAGTTGACTGATATTAAAGATCTATATAAGGCTATTTGTGGAGAAATAGAAAATAAAAGCCATGTTGAAGGAACAAGGAACTAAAGTGACAGCACATCAGCTAATGTAATTATTATGATTATCTGGAGCTGGGAGCTGGGGACGTCGAAACCCATGGGGCAGGCTGCTTGGAACACAGCATCTGTCCTTTGAAGGAGAGGGGACAGGGAGAAATGGTTTAAATAACTGAACATCGCTTACAGGAGAATAGGACTTGCATAAATAACGGATAAGGAGAAGCAGAGGGGATTATGTTCACATTTTGGGGGGGTATCGATGGATACGAAGATTCTAGCTACTGTTGCAAAGATGAGCAAGACTATTATAGGATGCTGTCATTCATATTTTATATCTATATCTATATATGTGTGTGTCTTACATGTAATATATAAGAGCAAGACTCCTATATGTTATAGGGGACTGATCATCTTGGTTATAATTTTAGTGCTTCTGGGTCAATTTTTGGAGAATGTTTATTTTTTCCATGATAAATATGACTTGCTTATACGTCCCACCTCGTGTAAAAATTGTACAATCAGAGCATGTCAACTGCCCTTTTTGGTGATAGATAGCTGGTCAATTGATATAAAAGATTTCACTATTCCTTAACTGTTAACCTCTCTGGACATTAGTTGTCATATTCATATAATATGGATAATAACATTTCTTCTGTTCCACAAGGGTACTGAGAAGAGCTGATGGAATGGTTGGTTGGTTGAAAGAATTTTGTAAAAGTCAGGATAAGCAAAGCTGTGCTGCAGAAACAAACAACCCCCAGATATCGAGTAGCTAAGTACCAAAAAGTGGTTTATTTCTTACTCATGCATATGTCTGACTTGGGTCAGCAAGGAGATGCCACCCTAGTGGTCCCTCAGGGCCCACACTGGTGGGAGCTGCCTCTCAGCATGCACTCTAGGGTGGAGGGGAAGGGAGGTGGTGGGTCATACACCGGCTCTTAAGACTTCATGAGTGTGTTGTATGCATCTGTATTCACATATCGTTGGCCAGATCAAGCCGCACAGCCAGGCTCACTTCAAAGGGGGCAGGAGAAGCACGGACTTACCAAGGGCTTAAAAGGGGAGAGAATCAAGAGTATTGTGGCTGGTTTTAGCTTTGGCACAGTGAAGTGTTGTAGACTTGAAAGTACTTGTTATTTGGTCCAAAAATATATGAATGTTTTCACTCTTCAACCAACTGTGTTTCTATCACAACAGAAGTCCTGAATGCTAAGCTGCAGGGAGCATTTATCTGATGTTAGACCATATCATCTACTTCTATCTCATAATGTATAGCAAGGATCCAAACTGAAGTCAGTGTGCCACTTACTAGCTATTGCAGAGAGAGCAAAGACCTCTCACCTCAGGCCAACTCCCACTGATGGCTGGTGGCATCTGGGAAACTTATTTCAAGGACTAGATCTGGGGCTCTGGGAAAGATTCGTGATTGATTAATAATGTCTAACACAGGAGCAAGAAGTGGGGCATGGCAGCACTTTTCAGCCTTTTTCATCCTTGATCAAAGGGTTTCCCTGCAGCTGATGGAGGGATTTGCCTATGGAGATTCATCCTGGCGACTGGCCTCCAAATTCCTTTCCTCCCAGTGTGCATTCCCAAGCCAGTCCACAGCTCACGAAGGGTCAGACTATGTCTGCATTGTACCTGGTAAAAGTGCCTTTCTTTGTTGGTTCCACCCTACCCAGGCACCTTCCCTCCTCTTTGGCTGTACTGGTTGCATGTGTTTCTAGAGACCCAGAGGGAATGCCATTTTCTGAGTTTCCACTCACTAGCCAGAAAGACTGTTAAACAACTTACCCAGCCAATTCTTTCCAAAAATACCCACTCCTATTTTTAAAAAAATGGAGGATTATATAATTTTTCAGCTGGCCTCTCCCATTTTCCTTCTTGCTGAGCTGCCATGGCTGTTACTGTGCGGTTAAGACCTCAGGATGCCATGGAGAAGCCCAGGATTTGAAACCTGCAGACTCATGAGACAGGAAGTTGATTCTACTGGCGGCAGGGGTGGGTTCTGTCTAAAGGGATGGTCCCAGACAGCTTGCTGGGTTTAGCCTGTTGATGTTTGCTATAATCAGGAGGCTGGTGGCTGCATTTCAGAAGTTGCTTTTCATCTGGGATCTTTGTCATACCCATTAATGTCTTGGTCATGACAGGCTGTGGCCTGGAGCAGGAAGACTGGTATAACTCCTCAAATTTATATCCGCCAAGGTCATTGACAGCACAGCTTGTCCTTGCCTCTTCGGTGCCATTTGTCAACATGAATCAGGGACTTTAATCATTTAGAATTATAGGCTAGGTTGATTTTAGCCTATTTTATTGTTTTAAGAGGAGAAAAAGGATCTTCTCTTAGAGCCAGGGGAGGGGATTGAGGGGACATTTATTGAGTGCTTACTATATGGATCAGGCCACTGCCAAGTACTTCTTGTATACTAGTTCATTGATCCTCATGGAAGACCTTTTAAATAGGGTCTTTTTTTTTTTTTTCAGTTTTGGCCAGGGCTGGGTTAGAACCCAGCACCATATGGGGCCGGTGCCCTACCCTTGAGCCACAGGTGCCGCCCTTAAATAGGGTCTTGATAGCCCTTTTTTGTAGATGGGGCAACTGAGGCTCAGTTAAATTTAATGACTTGGTAACTTGACCACATTAGGACAGAGTCAGGATTCAAAAGCCATCTTGTCTGCACCCCCTGGGCTTCTGCAGGTAGCCTGAGAATTGAATCGAAGACGTGGCAGACTCTCAGCATGGTGAGGTTGAAGAGGGGTGCTCCAGTGAGCCCTGCGTTAGTCCTTCACTTTGTGGTCACAGCACTAGTTCTGGGCCTTCTCAGAGGTCTATGAGTCTGTGCAAAACAAGCCACATTTTTTCTGTGTATGAGTGTGTGTTTCTTTTCCCTGATTGATTTTCCTCTATTTAAACTGGTATTCTCTGCAGCAGTGGTATTCCATGGTAGTGCCACTGTCCAGACTGGTCAGAAGCAAGTGGGCAGCCTGTTCCTTATAAATACTGTGAGTCACATGTCTTCCCAACTGCCAAGAATATTCAAGCAGTGCCCAGTATTTCTTTGGCCTGCATAAGTTTCCTGAGGACTGGTAACACAGTGCATCCTTTATATTCACAGATTCTCGTGCTTTTCTGGGGTCTTCCTATCTTAGGAACCTGGTTTTTGATGGGCCAGGGTTTTTTTTTTTAGCCAAGCTGAGCCACAGTTAGGATCACCTGGTACAGGGGTGGTGGTCGGTCCCAGGGCAGGACATGGAGTCAGGGGGCCTGGGTTGGCCACTTGCTAGTTATGTGACCCTGAACAACTTCCTGAACTTTCCTAGTGTCAGTTTCTTCCTCTGTAAAATGGTATGATTATAGTTGTTAAAGGCACAGGCTATAGAAGTGGATGAGTCTGAATTGAATTCTTAAAGATTTTGGGCAGTGGTTACCTTTAGTTAAGTCCCTCGTCCATTCAAACGTCAGTTTTCTCAGCTAAATTACATTAGGGATTGGGATGTTGGACACAGTATAACACTTAGGGCAATTCCCAGTATATAATAAATGCAAAGCAAATTTTCGATAATACTATTTTATCACTGTTATATCTAAGTTTCAAGGTCAGGATCAAATAGACCAAAAACTGTGCAAGTGTCTGATGTGGAGTTCGGGACATAGTAAGTTCTTCAAAATACTTAAATTTGGACTTTCACAAAGATGTGAAACCTTTGAGAAGGCAGGAGTTGGAAAGGAATTGTTGAAATACCAGGTTCTGGACTGGTTGCTCAGAATTTGGAGATGAAATTTGCTCATGCCCTTGGAGCACACACTGCCAGACAGGGCACTGTGAGAGGGGAGGTGATCCAGAGCCGCGAAGGACCAAGCACGGCGGCCCCTATTCTTCCCTGGCTTATTCAGAAACTTTAATTTTTGTTTATATTCCCAATGATTTCATATACCAGATCTGTCAGTGCTCAGAAAGAGACAGACACAGAGATCGAGTTATAAAAGGTAGAGCTAAGAAGTAATGACCCATATGCAACCAAGAGCCATGGAAACAGTAGGAAGCCGTGAGTAGATTTACCCCCTAGGACGGTGACTCTGACGGCCATGTGGGTCGGGTGGAAGAAGGTAGATGATGGCAGGGAGACCAGCATGGAAGGTTCTCCATCAACCAGGTGAAAATAACCAGGGCCCACAGCTGGGGGGGCAGAGTCAAGAGGTCTGTAACAGGTGAGTAGACAGGTTTATCCAAGGAGACAGACTGAAGGCTTTGGGTAACCAGAGTGTGAGGGAGGGAGTGGGAGGCCTTTGGGTCTCCTTCCTCCTGTGGAATGTGCTCTGCTGGGCTTCTTAGATGAGCCCACAGGCAGGGAACCGACTGGGGCTGAGAGGAGGTGCAGGGCTGCATGCAGGCACGCTCTTCCCACCACATCCATGAGAAGGACTCTCAGCAAGGTCCCAGGTGGCCTTCTTTCCACCCCTTGGGATTAGAAAAGGATCTGGAGCTCTGGAAGCTCTGGAACTTTCTAGAAATTTAGAAGACCATTTGCCATTGGGCACCTGAAATATGACATAGCCAGTTCCCTTTCCCCCCTGGTTGACTGGCCTTGAGACTTTGGGATAAAGACTGGATCGTTGGATCCTCGAGTGGAGAATCAGTGGAAGCATGCTGACTGTCCTGGTCTTAGCTGGGATCTGGCAGTCCCTGAAGCCATGATACATCCAGTTGGCTTTAGCAGGTGCTCCCAGGCAGGGCTGAAACGTTGATGCTCTGTAGAGAGCTCAAAGTGTGTTTCCCATCGGGCCCCGTGCTGTGCCCAGAGCCTGGGTCCCCTCTGGCCCTTAACGCAGGGCTGTTGGCTGAATGCATAAGCTCTGCTGCCTGCCCCTTGGGGCCACCAGCTCAGAGACCTTGCAGGAAGAAGGTGATTGATATTTGCAATGACCTCACCGTGTTTTGATGGTCTTCTCCTGTGTGCAATCACAGCTCTGTCCCTCTCCAAGCCAAACCCAGCCTGCGCCAGCATCGGGTCTTCGAGTCCGGGCCAGGCTCCCCTCAGTGCGGGTTCACAAGCCTCCCTCTAAGCTCTAGCTGTCTGGTTCTTCACAGGCCCTTGTCTTTCTTTCTCCCCGACTTTCCACAGGAAGGACAGAAGAGACTGTGAGTGAGTCTGGAGCAGAAAGCTCTGGTCTGGCTTTGGTGGTATTAGTGCCATGTTGGAAGCAGTTGCTTGCCCAGTGATGATGAGTGCTGTAGGGGCTCCGTGCATAGCTGCTCTGCTGACGGTTTGGTTTTATTTCCTTCTTTCATGTTGTTTGTGGCATCGAATGAGGATATTTCCACTTTGAGACTATTGCTCCCTCCAACGCGGTGCCATTTGGTTTCTATGCCTTGATTGACTTCCATCTGCTGCCACACAGGACACCTCACTCTTGAGCTTTTCCAACAGATGGTTAGGAATGAGAGCCAAGTTTGGGAAATAGTCAACTCAGTGAGAACGTGGGGCTGGGAGTCAGGGGGCCAGTGTCCAGGTTTGGACCAACTACTAGCTGAATGTGTGGTCCCAAAACGTTGCTTAGCTTTTCTGGACCTCTGCTATTTTGCACGTTAAAATAGCAACGACAACGACAACAACAACGAACCACATTCCTTTCTTGCACTGAGATTTGAGTGGGAGAAAATGGGGTTCCAGGAAGGGAGCAGGGGAAAGGGTTTGTTTGAATTTCTTGCTGAAGGGAGAGTATGCCTCTGTTTACTCCCTGGGGGAGTGTCGGCCTGTGTGGTTTCTACAGACATTTGAATGTGTTAATTCCCCTTGAGCTAAGTACAAGTCATTCCATTGATGGCAACCGGCTTCAGACACACTTGGACTGCACAGAGTATTGGCCAGGAGCAAAGCGTCTAACCCTGCAAGGCCTTTGAGGATGATGCCACCAGTGTAGGGACTTGCCTGGGTTTGGGGATGGTGATCCTGCCCCAGGCCAGCATTCCAAGAGGCCGCTACCTTCCTCAGTCCCTGGGGATTTAGCTCCTTTCCTTTTCTGTAATCCTCACACCACCCACACTGTCACGCAGGGTCCCCTATGCTGAAACTAGTGTGAATGGCCCCATTTTTTCATCTCCACCCTGATGATAGATGCCAGCCAAGCCAGGTGTGGGTGACTCTTAACAGGCTTACGAATGTGCAAGGCAGAGAGAGAGGGGACACAAATGTTTTGTGAGCTGTATGTTTGGACTGAGGGCAAGACGAAGGAGCCTCCGAGGGTGAAATGATGGGTACAAGAGCAAAGACGTTGACCCCTTCTGGAACGTCTACCACATAAATGACCAGGAGGCCTAACGTGGGAACTCTCGCACGTCCTTGAGAATCATCCCACTGCTCAGGTGGGGACTGAGGCACAGCTGCTAAGTGGCAGAGCTGAGATTGGACACTCGATGTGCAGACTCTAAGCCTCTAGCACAGCGCAGCATGAAGAAGGGGCTGGCCTGCCTGTGGACTTAGTGTTGGGGCTATAGATCTTTCCTCTAGTCTGGGACACCCATTAGGTTTTGTCTCACTTATCAATTCAAGTGAGAAGGACTGTGAAGGCACAGCGTGGGTCCCCAGGGAAGGGTGTTATGTTGCCAGAGTTGGAGAGAGGGGCCTGAGGGATGTCTGCTTTGTTTCGCTGTTATGCCCTGGGGGACGTAGGCCAGCCCTGTCCACACTGCAGCTTCACCCCCCTTTCCTGCTGGGGTCCTGCCGTGGCCTCTGAAGCCATTTGGTCTTTTCTTGTTTGGGCCTCAGAGCCTCATCCTTGGGGCTTCCGGGTGAAACTCTGAGAGAGTCTCAGCTGATGTCCCTGTGTCTGCCCTCAGGGATTCTGCTGCTGCTTCTTCCTCACCTCCTCAAACCCCAGTGGGCAATCCCCAGCATCCCCTGCTCCAGACCAGCAGCCTTCTGCTCCCCAGAGCTTCTACGTCCCCAGCCACTTTGCCGTGACTCAACACATCCGGAAATTCTGGCCTCTCTTTTGGAGGGGCAGGGTCCCAGCCCAGCAGGTCCTTTAATCTTGTCTTCTTTCAAGAATTGGCATGTAGTTTGAAAGATCCTTACTGCACAGGGGGGACTCAGTATCTTTTACCTTTGAGTCTCAACCTCTTTGAGCTGAGTGAGGTGGGCGCTTATGTGCGTGTTTCCCCTGTGGGGAGCAGACCACTTGGGGTAGACTCAATAAGTTCACTTGTCTCAGCTCAAAAAGTGGCCTCCCCGCGGGCAAGGTGACTCACACCTGTAAACCTAGCATCCTAGGAGGCCAAGGCAGGAGAAATGCTGCCAGTTCAAGACCAGTCTGAGCAAGAGTGAGATTCCCATCTCTACCAAAAAGAGAAAAACGAGCCAGGTGTAATGGTGGGTTCCTGTAGTCCCAGCTACTCGAGAGGCTGAGGCAGGAGGATTGCTTGAGCCAAAGAGTTTGAGGTTGGTGTGAGCTAGGCTGATGCCACAGCACTCTACCCAGGTGACAGAGTGAGACTCTGTCTCGAAAAATATAAATAAAAGTGACCTCCCTGGGCCTATAGAAGAAGTAATTTGGTCCTACCTGAATACTCAGCTTTTATCAATTTGGGTTGGAGCATATGATGGTCTAGAACATTCTCCAACTAGAGGTCGATGTGAGCCTGAGTAAAGTAGCTCCTTTGATCCCCATGTGAGTTTGTTGCATCCCCATCAGCCAAAGAAAAGGGGAGGAGTAGTAATCAGGACCCCCAAACGACTCCTAGGTCTTATGGGCTATGGTGGCAAACCTGTAAGGTAGGTTTGAGAGGTTGGGGTGTCCTCACTCAGGGATGACGGCAGTTATTGGGTGTCTATCGTTACTGTGTGGACACTGTGCCACTGTGCGTGTAACTTCATGTAATAACTGTCACAACAAACAAATGGTGGCGTTGCCTTCAGTGTACCTATGAGGAAACTGAGGGACAGAAAGTGAAATGACAGATCACAGAATGCGCAACTGGGAAATGTCTGTCCCAGGGTGCAAACGTGGACTCTTAACTCCAAGGCCCAAGTCCTACCCAGCACCCTCTGTGAAGCAGGCATTATTTTCTCCTCTTATTCTTGTAAATGTTAATAAAAATTTCCAGGACAGGGCTGGGCTGGGAAGGCCTCTGTCTGACCTGCTATTTAAGCCACTCCAAGAGCTGAGCGTCAGCCAAGCCACAGCATACGTGGCCTCGGTTCAAACAAGTAAGCAAGGGCATCGCGCCTTCTCATTAGCGTCTGGGAGGAGAACAAAAGGAAGGGAACCGGAGTCTCCACCAGCCACTTCCCTGTGGAGCCAAGCCCGGGTTGCACGTCTGGCCAGACCACGCAGGTGTTGTTCAGGTCAGGGGAGGAGTGGCAGGACTCGGGGATGACCCTCAGGCCTTAGGAACGCTCCCTCTCCCCAGAGCAGATCTGCAGATAGCCATGCCCTGGCTCCACGTCCCTGACTACCACGCTGCCTGAGGCTACGTTCGTGACTGTTACTGTCCAGACAACTGAAACATTTGTGATAAAAGGAAAGACCATGGCAACCTGACCCTCCTCCCTGCACATGTGACATGCAGGCTCATCTTTCAGACTCACCTACCAGCAATTGCCCAGGGTGTCACTTGGGAACTTCGCTGCCCACACGTCTTCCCCTCCACCCAGCAATGCCTTCCAATCACTTTCATGCATTCGGTTTCACCAAGCACCGTCTCTCAGGCTGCCTTATGAACAGGCAGGAGTTAAAGCTCCAAGCAATCCCTCTTTCCAAGCCTTACGTTTTACATAACACTGCATTCTCCCGATGCTACAAATACGCACTATTTGTAAAATTCACTGGGCATCAAGTTGCTGCTCAGGCCTTTCTGTTGCCCCCCCCCAACCAACCAGGTCTCTGTGCACATGTTGCCCTGTGCTCCTGTTTCCCTGGCAGCCTCCCTGGTGCGTGGCACTCTTCGGTGCCCTGGATTCTGTGAAGCTTCTAGGCCTTACTTGAGGATGAGCAGAGGGCTGCTTTAGATGGCCTGGTCAGCATCGTGAATGTCACTTAACAGTTCATGCTGCTATCTTTTGTGGTGACAGGATGGCTTTTCCTGGGTTATCAGTGTGCAGAGTTGTGGCTTTACGGAGCAACACAGTACTTGTTCAAGGTCAGGCTGCCAGAGAACTAAGCCCTGAACTTGAGGTGTGGTCTCCTGACTTCTGAAGTATGCAGTCCTCAAATCTCAGAGCCTGTCCTTTTTAGCTATTATACTTAGGGTATAGTGTGTGTCAGACTGGCCCCATAGGTCACAGACACAGGCAATGCATTTGGCCTCGCTGTCACAATGCAAACGTTTTTAAGTGTGACCTTCGTTCTTCAGGGTACCCCAGGGTTGGGCCACAGTCCCTGCTCCTCAGTGCCTGTCCCCGTCTCTCCACTACTTACCTGTCCCTTAATGGGTCTGAGCTTCCACCTCCTGCTTGACATAACATTCTCAATCTCATTTCAAACATGATGAAGAACATTTCCTAGATGAGGAAACTGAGGCCTACTCGGAGGTTATGTAGCTTGCCCTAAGTCCTACATTAAGAAGCAGGGCTGAAGACGGGCTTGGTCTTTCTGATGCTACAGGCCCCTCTATCTCCACCCACCTCCGTCCTGTCCCTTCGTCCACTTGACAAAGCATCCCCATGCCCTGCGGCAGGCCGGGTCTGACCTGCACATCGAGGGAAGGACAGACATGGCCCCAGTGATGATTTTGTCCCATCACTGGAAGGACGTGGTTAACTCAATTGTCGGTATGTGACATGAGAGTGAGATGTGGCTCTGTTCCTAATGTGGTCACCCTGGGAGGGAATGGAAGAGAAACCAGCTCGTGAGCAGAGACCACAGCGTTTTCAGCCCAAAGACAGTGACCCGAACAGAACAGGAAACCTCCCCCCAGGAAAATCCCATGAAAACAGCCAAACAGATTATAATAGGAAACACATTATCTGCCGTTGAGAGTCAGGGGAGTCAAGGAAACAGACTTTGTTGAGATATTGTGGAGGGAGACTGGGGCACACCTTCCTCCAGCCCCTCAGAATGGTTACATATGTAAGTTGGGAAAATCAGTTTCCTGTCCGTTTATCAGGTTGGCATTTTATAATAAATCCAAATTGTCCCCAGCTCCCATTCCCTGTCTGTGAAAGATTTGGACGAAGTGTCACATCACCTCTGTCAGAATCCCAAATAGACAGGTCCAAGGACATGTTTGAATGTGAGGCACGAGAGAAAAATCATTGTCAAAGTGTTCATAGATACGGGCGGCGCCTGTGGCTCAAAGGAGTAGGGCGCTGGCCCCATGTACTGGAGGTGGCGGGTTCAAACCCAGCCCCCGGCCAAAAACTGAAAAAAAAAGTGTTAATAGATAAAAGATTTCTTGCAAAGAAGGGAGAGAGGGCTTTGGTTTGCCCTCAGGCTTCTTAAGAACTCTGAGGACAAGGACAATAATTCCAGAGTCTGGAGGTAAAAAGTCTGCTCCTAATATCACATTGTCCAAAGCAATAAGGCTGGCCGGGCACAGTGGCTCACACCTGTAATCCTAGCACTCTGGGAGGCTGAGGCCAGTGGCTTGCACGAGCTCACGAGTTCCAGATCAGTCTGAACAAGAGCAAGACCCCAGTGTCTACTAAAAACAGAAAAACTAGCCAGATGTGCTAGGGTTCGTCTGTAGTCCCTGTTACTTGGGAGGCTGAGGTTGAAGGATCGCTTGAGCCCAGGAATTAGAGGTTGATGTGAACTATGAGTATGCCATAGCACTCTACCCAGGGCAACAGAGTGAGACTCTATGTCGAAAGAAAGAAAGAGAGAAACGGGAAGGGAGAAAGAAAGAAGGCTATAAGCAAATTGATCACGGAGAACCCAATGGCTAATCATTTGTAAAATGAATATTCTTTTTGTATCATGAACGTTTCTCTGGTGATATTAATATAAACTCTCTACAGTCTATTTATGAAATTCACACATGAGGAGGCATATGGAATTGAACCTTTTAAAAAAAATCACAGTAGATTTGCCATGATGGGGGTCATTGTCTTCTTGTTTTTCCCTGCCTGTGTTATGGGTGCCATAATTTAACCTTGGAATTGGTCAAACTAGCCAGCGGGTCTCCCCTGGAGGGGTCTTTAGTAGACTAGAAAAAGCCCTCTAGCCTTCCATGGCAAGCTGGGTCTATGTGAGCCAGGGACTGGGTGGAAATCTAGAGACTGGAGTTTGTGTCTGGGTTCTGGATTGCTCATCTGTAACTGGGAACAAAGGCCCCTTTCTCTTCTCCTCTACAGAAAGTGATTTATGAAATGAGAGAACAGCCACCAGTAGCGGGGTGGTGGTGGTGGGGCGTGCTGGGGACCTACAGTGGAGGCCACACTTGGTGATCCCGGACAGCTTCTCAAGCCCATCTCAGGGCTGCCCCAGGCCCCCTCTGCTTGCCTGATCCCCTGCCCTGGTGGAGGCCTGCAGGGGTGCAGCTGGCTGGTGCCTTCACCTCTCCACCTGAGACAGCCACCGCTGCCTAGGCCCCTGACCTCCTCAGGTCTCAGAGATTTGGGGGCTTGGCCTTCCCACCGGGGCCCTTCCCTCCACCCCCTCCTGCCTCCTGGGCTCCTGACCCCTGAGCAAGCTTGTGTGGTCCCTGATCCCCATCCAGATGCTGCTGTTGCTCAGGTGACAACAAGTTTGGAAGTGGGATGCCTGGATCGGCCACCCTCACTTCCTCGCCACCCAGTTCCTCTTCAGCTCCTGCCATTCTCAGACTGTGTTTCCTGGAACCCTGGGGTTTACACAGGGATTCCTCAGTGGTTTGGGGAAGAGGAGGGGGTACTGGCCTCCACCCCACTGCAGCCCGAGCAACTCTGTCCTTGGCGATTAAGCACCGTGATGCATTTGTTAGCACAGGGGCTCACCCAGTGCCCAGGTAGGTGGACCTAGAAGGCGTGGCTTGGGGTGCGCGCAGCAGAGGTAGGCGTTTCTGCAGGCGACCATTACCTCCAAGAAGTGCTGGGTTTTCCTGATTTCTCTAAAGTCAATTGTGTGTGAGCTTCTCCATGCTGTCACCCTCTGTCAGCAGCCTCTGGGGAACGAACACGTCTCGACCCAGCGCCACAGAAGGGAGGGCGTGTGTGTGTGTGTGTGTGTGTGTGTGTGGTGGGTGGTTCATGTCCTTCCAATGGGCCACCAGGCCACTGCTCCAGAGGTGTGGGCCCCTTCCAGACCAGTTTTCACTGACGGGATGGGTGGGAGCTCCACACGGAAGATTCCTTGTCTTGCGACCCTTCGCGGGCCAGGTTTCCTGGTTGGGCTGATGGCCGGTCACTTTTGCATCTGGCCATAAACTTTTTTTGTCAGTCATTTGCCCAGGGCTTTGTAATTTAGGGTTTTAAAAAAACTTTTATCTGTGGAAAACCCAATTCAACTTCCCGTAGTAACTACAGTAATCAACCAACCCATAACTGCACGTGATCCCTGTGGTGGCCTGTGCTTGTGGGTCTCTGCCTTTTACAGTTGACATTTATTCCAAGAGGGAGTCGGAGCCAAGACTGCAACACCCCTGGGGTATCCTTCTTGTTCTAGAACTATGATTTCTCTGACCTCCTTGCTCTGCCTATGGCTGAGGCTACCCCTGAGGGTCCTGGGACAGGCGACAAGCCTTCCTGCTCCTTCTCTCCTGCATCAAGGGCAGCTGGGACAGGCAAGGGGCCCCATAGGGTTGTCTTAGGGTTGAATGTCTGTTTTTTTGTTTGTTTTTTAGGAGATTCCTTACATTTCATTCTTCCAACTTGTGAGCGCTTTGGAACTCTTCGCGTTAACCGGGAAAAAAATCATCTTTAACTTTAAGCTGTTTTTTAGCTTGTCTCATCAGGATGCTGTGGGCTGACTGGACTTACTAGGGAACCAGAGGTGGAGGCTGCAGGTGACCTGCGTCAGGCCGTGGTTCTGCCACCTGCTAGTTGCATGGCTTGCACGCCAGTGGACTTCTCTGAGCTCAGTTTTCTCGTCTGAATAAGGGGGACAATGACATCTGCCTGTGTTCAGGAAGCCAACCAGCATTTGTGGAATGCCCACTTCTTACACACCAACCTCAAGCCGGGCCCAGCACTGACCCTGTCAGAGCCATGTGGAGGGTGAATCTTGAGCCAGTCACACGCAGGGAGGTGGTACACTGACAGCCCCAGCACCTGGCCCAAGTGTCCAGTCACCTTCCCATCCAGGGATCTGTGTGGCAGGGGAAGGCTGGAGGGAACTCTATGTGCTTGGGAAGGATCTGGTTTGGGGGCTCAGCAGGAGGTGGAGGGCACTTTCTGTGAGGGTGCTGAGTTTTAGGCAAGACTGTGAATTACAGAACGGGAGCTTGGAAGGTTCTGTGGGAGAGGCTTGAAAAGGCCTGGGGCAGCTGGGGGCTTGAAGAGGGCACATGTCCCAGAAGGACATCTACCTGGCAGTGTTGAGGTGGCCTTTGGAGCAAAGCATGGTGGACTCAACAGGCCGCAGCGTTTCCCAAACTACACATTCCCGGGGGTAGAGGGGGGCAGATTAGGGCTAAGCTGGGGGCAGGATGTGAGGGTGTTGGCCCAGGGTCTCTGGGAGGTGGTAGTGGGGCCTGGGATAATTATGCTGCTTCCAGAATCAGGCAGCGGTGTAGGAAAGAGCAGCCTCCCTGAAGTGGGGTTCTCTGGGGAGATGACAGATGTGGAACCCCCGTGCACACTCCTTGATGGGGCCAAAGCCCAGACTGGAGTATCCAACTCTGACTCTGTCTCCTTACAGAGACCTCACTTCTGCACGTGGAGAGGGTTCCACGCTGGACAAGCGAGGTGATGAAGGTCAGGGGTCCTCCTGCCAACTGTGAGTCACAGCTCGCTGTCCCTCCTCCGCAAGGCTTCTGGGTGCAGCTGCTGCCTGCAGAGCTCAGGCAAGGGTGGAAGTGCCAAATTCCCCCTCCCCGCCTTCTTCTGGCTGCTCTGTGTACAAAGGGGCTGGGGGAAAGGTGGATTTAGAAAAGGAGCCACAGCCAGGGAGAGACAGATATAGAAAGAACCTGTTGCACTTTTCCCTGTGATCTATTGTCATTCAAATGACTCCTGCTTTAAGTATCACCTGTTCTGGCTGTAAAAGATAAGAGTGTGTTTGCAGAAGCATCCACCTCGCAGGAAGCAGCCTGCTTCTTTATGGAAAATCTGGTTAGAAAATTTTACACTTTCCACATTTAGCAACATTTCAACGTGTGTGAACTTATGTTGTTGTGGTCGTGGCCATAAGCAATTCACTCTTTGATCTGTGTTGCCTGTAAGTTACCATATCAGACATTACTTCAGGTTTCTGAAGCTTTGGGTTAAAGGGAACTCTCTGTGCATAAGAGGGACAGCCAGACACCAGGGTGTGCCCGTTCGAACTGCTGCAATTTGTTTGTGATCTGTTTAGTCTAAAAGTTGGTTGAAACTGTAGCTTTGTGAATCAATAGGGCTCAGTCACTGCTCTGACTTCGATGTCTCAAATGCTCGAATGCTCTGTGGCAGGGAGATTTGAATGAGCTTGGGGTGGTGATGGGGAGGTTGGTCGAGGCACCTTTGAAGCTGGAGTCAGTGGCTTGCTCTGTCCACTCAGCAGCCCATGGGTCAGACCCAGCCCGCAGTTCTGTTTAGCCCCAGCAGTATTTTAAGAATCTGGAAAATTCACATTAAAATCTAGATATTCCAGGTATTTATTACTGCTTAACTAACTTTTCAGAAACTTAGTGATTTTAAAGAACAGCTTCAGCAGTATTTATCTTTCTTAAGAATCTGCAATGTAGGCAGGGCCAGGTGGGGTCAGCTTATCTCCAGGCTGGGGCTGGACCCATCCCAGGTTCACTCACTCGCTCATGCGTCCGGCATCAGGTTCACGCGTCTGGCAGATGATGTGACCTCTCTACCGTGACTACCCCCCGGGGAGACAATGGCCTTTCCGCATGAGTGCTAGGCTTCCTCGTGGCATGTGGCCACATTCCAAGGTTGGGAGTCCTGGGAGGGGGACCTTCCTGCGCCCCCCTCGTGGAAGGTACATCTAACCTACTTTTGGAAGTTACACGGCATCACTTTTGCTTCGTTCTAGAAGCGAGTCACCAAACTGGAGACTCGTTATGCATGGAGTCATATGGAGACTCCATATGCATGGAGTGGGGAATTGGTTCAAAATTTTTGATGGGAGGGCTCTCAAAGAATGAAGACATGTTTTAAAACCAATGCACCAACTTCTCACTTTTCTTGGGAAATTAGATGACCAGGCAAGACTGGACTTGAGTAGTGGTCACCTTTGCAGATAGGACATATGTCCTCTAATTTGCTGTGTCTCTACCACTCTCTGACATTCCTGAAATGTTGCACTCAACCTCTCTAGGCATATGAGGTTGGGTCTTTCAGACTCACCTTGCAGTTCCTTCAAAGTTCAAGGACTTCTCATTTTGAAATGTAAGAACAGATCTACTGGCTCAGCACCTGTAGCTAAGTGGTTACGGTGCCAGCCACATATACCAGGGCTGGTGGATTCGAACCCAGCTGGGCCTGCTAAACAACAATGACAACAACAACAACAATAAAATAGCCAGGTGTTGTGGCAGGTGCCTATAGCTCCAACTACTTGGGAGGCTGAGGCAAGAGAATCACTTAAGCCCCAAAGTAGAAACAAGGCCCTCTACCAAGGGCAACATAGTGAGACTCTGTCTCAAAAAAAAAAAAGAACAGATCTATTGATATGTTGCCTGTAAGTTACTATATCAGACACTACTTGGGCAATATTATTTATGACTGCCCCAAAGTGGAAATGTAAATGTAGTAAATAATTGTTTTTTCTCCAAGGGAATCAGATTATATCCAGACAGGTAATTTTTCTAAGAAATAAGTAACTCATTACTCATCCTTTCTCTGGGTATCAGAGAGGCAGTTTAGAGGGTGTGTGTGGGCTGTGCACAGAGACAGCTGGATCCCTAGTATTAATGGTAGACGGAAGTTCCTTCCTAAACCTCTAAGACTGGAAGGAAATATGAAATATGTATCCAAGAAAAAAAAATGTACCTTTATGGAATTCTTCTTGTTTAATAATTGAGATCACTGGGAAGAGGACCTTTTAAAATCTATTTTAAAAACCTTGTTAGGCAGATGTAAACTATATTTGAATGCACGAATCATAATGTACAATTCTAAAAACTATTATAAAATGCACATTGCCAGCTCTTGAACCCCTCCCATGGGCCCTCCCATACCCCTCTTGCTCTTAAACATCATGCTGACCTCTAATGCCATACTTGAATTTTGCCTGTTTTTATACAAACTGTATTTAAATGGAATACTGCAGTATGAGTCTATTGGGTCTGGCTTTTTTTGCTCAAATTGTGTTTGTGGGAGTCTATTATACTCTTGCTTGTAGCTATAGTTTTTCATTTTTATTGCCCCATAGTCTTCTCAGGCTGGAGTGCTCTTCTGCTGCCTCAGCCTCCTGAATAGCTGAACTAAGGTGCCCACCACTATGCCTAGCTAATTTTTCTGTTTTTTGTAGAGATGTGGTCTTGCTCTTGCTCAGGTTGGTCTCAAACTCCTGAGCTCAAGCGATCCTCCTTCTGTGGCCTCCCAGAGTGCTGGGATTACAGCCATGAGCCACTGTGCCTGGCCTCCAGCCTACACTTAATGTGCATTTAGATTGCTTCTACTTTGGGCTGTCATAAATAATATTACCCAAGTGTTTATGCTCCCACTAGCAATGTGTAAACATTTTAGTTGTTCTTCATCTTTGTCAACACTTGTTATTGTTAGTCTTTTGAATTTTAGCCATTCACGGTATATTGTAGACAATGGTCCCCAACCATTTTGGCATCAGGGACCAATTTCATGGAAGACGATTTTTCCTGATGGTGGGGGTGGAGGTGACCAAGGGGGAAATGGACAGAAGCCAGAGCTAAGGTGGTGATGTGAGTGATGAGGAGTGGCTGTGAATACAGATAAGCTTCACTCGCTCACCCATAGCTCACCTCTTGTTGTGTGGCCCATTCCTAACAGGCCATGGATGGGAAAACTTTCTGGAAATAGGGACAGGTTACATGGAAGACAATTTTTCTATGGGTGAGGAGTGGGGGGTTGGGAAGATGGGACAGGAGGCACAACTCAGGCAGTGATGCTATGCGGCCAGGGTCCTAACAGGTCAAGGACTGGTACCCTTCTGTGACCCAGGGGCTGGGGAATGATAGTTCTAGTAGGTCATGTGGTTTTAGTTTGTATTTTCCTATTAATGAATGATGCTTTTCTTAGGCCATTAGGATTTCCTCTTGTATGAAATTCCTATTCAAGTCTTTTGTTCATTTTTCTATCAAATTGTCCTTTTTTCTCTGATTAATTAATTAGTGAATTTTTTTTTTGAGACAGAGTCTTACTTTGTCTCCCTGGGTAGAGTGCCATGGTGTCACAGCTCACAGCAACCTCAAACTCTTGGGCTTAAGCAATTCTCTTGCTTCAGCCTCCCAAGTAGCCTGTAGTAGACTATAGGCGTCCACCACAACACCGGCTATTTTTTAAAGATGGGGTCTCGCTATGGCTCAGACTGGTCTAGAACTCACGAGCTCAGGCAATCCACCCACCTCTGCCTCTCAGAGTGTTAGGATTACAGGCGTGAGCCACTGCGCTCGGTTTTTTCTGAATAATTTAAACCAAGGCTTCTCAGCCTTGGCACCATTGATATTTGGGGCCAGATAACTTTGCAGGGTGGGAGGGCTGTGTGTGGCTGTGTGGTGTTCAGCAGCACCCCTGATGTCTGTATGCTAGATGCCAGCAACATCCACCCACACAAGTTGTCCCAAATATATCTCCAGACAAGGCCATATGGTTTTTTTCCCCTGTTGTCCAAGATGAGGGGGGGAAAAAAAGGAAATCATCCCTAGTCAAAAACCACTGGTTTAAAGAGTTTTTTTATGTACTCTGGATAGGACTGCTGTGTCAGTTACATATTTTTGCAAATCCCCCCTCCCACTCTGGTATGCCTTTTCAGGTTCTTAAAGGTGTTTTTGATGAACAGAAGGTCTTAACATAGTCTTGTCTTTCTCTTTATGGATAGTTCTTTTTTCTTCTTGTTTTGAGCATGTTTACCTATCCTATGATTTCTATAGGGAAACTTTAGGACGTTTTCTTTGACATTTACAATCTACAGTTGTTTTGTTTGTTTGTTTGTTTGTTTTTAACACCGAGTCTCAGTTTGTTGCCCTCAGTAGAGTGCCTTGGTGTCATAGCTCAAACTCTTGGGCTCAGGCAATCCTCTTGCCTCAGCCTCCCAAGTAGCTGGGAAGACAGGCGCCCGCCACAACACACGGCTATTTTTAGATATGGGGTTTCACTTTTGCTAGGCTGGTTCGAAGTCTTGAGCTCAAGCAATCCACCTGCCTCAGCGTCCTAGAGTGCTGGGATTACAGGTGTGAGCCTCTGTTGCATTGTCCTAATGACTTTGCTTTATAATATGTCTCGATACCTAGGAGGTTAAGGCCTCCCACTTTGTTCTTCAAAATTACTGTTCTTGGCCTTAGCCTACTTATGCAGCATCTAGAATCTGTTTGTCAGTTTCCATTAAGAAAAACGTAATGGAGTTTTTATTGGGGGTCTTCCTATCAATTTGGAAAAAGCAAACATTTATGGCACTGAGTCTTCCAATTCAAGAAGACGTATATCTCTCCATTATGTCGTTTAATACTTTTCTTTCTCTCAAATAAAAAAAAGGTTTAAACAAAAAAGAGCATGTGTTAGGTCAAATTAATCAAGTGTTGTTATTTTTCAAAATAGGGATCACTTAAACTTTTAGATCTTGCACTAAAAGGTATTCTAAGTCCTCATTGTAGACAGAGAGTGAGAGAGGGAGGGGAGAGGGAGTGAGTGCGTGGCCGGATCTCGTAGCCTGGCCTTCAGTGTGCTCAGCAGTCCTGCTCCAGCCTGCTTCCTGCCTTCCCTCTTTCCATTTTGCTTTTCCTTTCCCCTGGCCCTGTGTAGCTACTCCAAGTTCATCTGATTTACCATGCCTTTGCTCCTACTATTCTCTCTGCCTGAATAAATAGCCTTTGCCCCAGGTGAATCCTTGGTAAAATCCTCTTTGTATTTCAAGACTCTGATTAAGCATTTCTGGCATACCCAGGCCCAACAAATTCCTTCTTCTTCTATGTTCCCTGCTGTCACATCGCACCATCCACCCTTTGTTTCCCGCTCTTTATTGGGGCTGGTTATGTTCTGGTCTAGCCCTGCGGTAGAGTATGGAGGCTCCTGCGGTGGAGCCATGCTGGTAAGTGTTCACTCACTCACGGGGCACATCCCGAGGTGCTCCTGCTAGACACCAATCCCTCGGCTGCACTCCAGGTTACAGAGAAGACTAATCATGCACCTGTCCTCGGTGGCTCCAGCACATATGGGTAATCCCATGATATGTGGGACAGCTGGTAATGCAGACAGGGATGGACGAGGGCCGATAAACAATGGACTGGGGTTAGGGGCTGGGGGAGACGCAGTGCAGGGCTTCTCAGGTTGTGCGACCTGCACTAAGTCTTGAAGAACAAGTTGGAGCTCCTGCACAGAGAAGGGAGATACTCACCTCCTGCCAATGCCTAACCCAGGCACAAGACAGAGCAGGACCCAATCCTTATTTGCTCACCTGTGACTTTTGTTGTGTTCTGAGCCAGGATGACAGGCTGGGGCCCTACAAGGCCATCCTTTGCCCTCCAGGGGCAGCCCTGTGTGGTTTTCCGGCTCATAGCAGGGCCTAGTGTGTCTCGAGCATGTGGATCTAGCAGCCTATTATCTTTTGGTGGTCTGAGTCTACAGGGTGCCCTAAAGTCAGGGAGCAGATAATATTATTGTATTCTGGCTCGGCGCCTGTGGCTCAACGGGCTAGGGCGCCAGCCACGTACACCTGAGCTGGTGGGTTCGAATCCAGCCCAGGCCCGCCAAACAACAATGACAGCTGCAACCAAAAAATGGCTGGGCATTGTGGCGGGCGCCTGCGGTCCCAGCTACTTGGGAGGCTGAGGCAAGAGACTCGCTTGAGCCCAGGAATTGGAGGTTGCTGTGAGCTGAGATGCCACAGCACTCTATCCAGGGCGACAGCTTGAGGCTCTGTCTCAAAAAAAAAAAATATTATTTTATTCTTTACCTACTGGAGGTGTCCTTGAAGACATTGTGTGCATTCATCTGTGTATCCAGGATTCTGGGGCACATGGGATTTCTTAAAAGTTCCCACATCCCTTAAGGACCCTGGAGGGTGCTGCCGTGACCATCTGTGGTCTCCCCTCCCCCCACAATCTGCCCCTTTCTGCTTCATGGTTGCCCAGATAGTCTGTACAGATCAGAGCCTCGTCCCAACTTGAACTATGGTTCTAAAAAAATAAATAAAACAAAGCATGAAAATTTGGGGGGAAATGGAAATACCTACATGTTTATTTTTCAATGTCCTTTTAAAATGTTAGGTCCTTTTGTTGGTTGGGAAATATCAAAATAGGTCATGTGTAACTTGGTTTGCTCATAAAAAGTGACTCCTACCTGGTATATTTAGAGAGGAGAGGGAAGTGATTTTTTTTTTATATTAAGTTTTTCTCTATTTTTCTTTTTAAACCAAAAAGTGCTTGGAAAATTCCTCCACCCTCTCCAGTGCCGGTGGATTTTCCTGGCCTCGCAATTCTGGTACAGACTTCTGTCTTCTGAACTGAAAAGTTACAGGCACTGAGCTTTGCTCCTCCTCCAGTCCTGCTTCTGTCTTTAACAGAGAAAAGGAATCTTTCTCTGGGACTTTGTAATTGGCTGGAGAGGGTAGTGTTTGACAGGGCAGAAAAATGCCTTCCTCTGTCAGAAATTAAGGCAGTGATTTAAAACAAATTGTTTTTGCCAATGTCTCTAGCCATTTCTGTGGGTTGTCTCTGGGTTTTGTCCACTTGCACCACATGCATCAGTGAGCCTGGCAGAAATTTTACGGAAGGTTTCATGGGGAAGGAGGGCCTGATTTAAAAAAAAAAAAAAAATATATATATATATATATATAGCTTGAAACCTTCCTCAAACATGTCTGTTTTCTATAGTTCCTTCTTCCACAGTATCTAGCTTTATGGGTTCTTCCTTTTTCTTTTTCCTTCCTAGGTATTCTGCCGGTTTTATCCCATGTCCTCATCAAATCCAAAGCCCTCCCTGTTATCTTACGGGAGGAAATCTGATCTGCCATCAGCTTCCATGCCCACATTGTCCTTTTTTTTTTTTTTATTAAATCATAGCTGTGTACATTAGTGCATTCATGGGGTACAATGTGCTGGCTGCATATACAATCTGAGATATTTTCATCCAACTGTTTGACTTAATCTTCATGGGATTTTCTTGTTTTTTGTATGAAAACATTTATAATCTGCATTTAGTAGGTTTCACCTGTACCCTTCTAAGATGCACCATAAGTGTGATCCCACCATTTACCCTCTCTCCACCCAACCTCCCCTCCCCTCTTCTCCCTTGCCCCTTTCCTCATATTCTTGTGCTATAGTTGGGTTAGTTTCACCCTTGATGTGAAAGATATAACTTAGCTTCATAGTAGGCCTTGCCCCTTTCCCCATATTCTTGTGCTATAGTTGGGTAGTTTCACCCTTCATGTGAAAGCTGTAACTTAGCTTCATAGTAGGGCTGAGTACATTGGATACTTTTTCTTCCATTCTTGAGATACTTTGCTAAGAAGAATATGTTCTAGCTCCATCCATGTAAACATGA
>CAUYRH010113007.1:0-27330 GCA_963574655.1 Perodicticus potto | reverse complement strand
ATTTCATCATGTGGGCTAATCTTACTGGCGTTAGATGGTATCTCAAGGTAGTTTTGATTTGCATTTCTCTGATGATTAAGGATGATGAGCATTTCTTCATGTGTCTGAAGGCCGTGTGCCTATCTTCTTTAGAGAAGTTTCTTTTTAGATCTTTTGCCCATCCTGAGATGGGATCACTTGTTCTTTTCTTGCTAATATGTTTGAGTTCTCTGTGTATTCTGGTTATTAAACCTTTGTCCGAGGCATAACCTGCAAATATTTTCTCCCATTCTGAGGGCTGTCTGCTTGCTATACTTACTATGTTCTTGGCTGTACAGAAGGTTTTTACCTTGAGTCTTCAATTATAAAAGTATTAAACCTCTGCATGATTACAGAACCCTATCAGTATTATGAGGTGAGATGACTTAAGGTCTAGCTTTTTTTTGTTTGTTTGTTTTCTTTTATTTTCTTTTTGCAGTTTTTTTTTTTTTTTTTTGGTCGGGGCTGGGTTTGAACCGTCACCTCCAGTATATGGGGCTGGGTGCCCTACTCCTTTGAGCTACAGAAGCCATCCCACTTAAGGTCTAGTTTTTAGCAAAATCCTTTAACCTGTTTATAAACCCCAAGAGTTAATAAGAATATAACAATTGATTATTTCTAAAGTTCCTTTTAACTGCAAAAATGAACCTGATTAACCTGATTTTCTTTTTTTTTTAATTTTTTTTTTAAATTTCAGATTAATTTGAGGGTACAAATTTTTAGGTTACACTGTTTTCTCTTTTTCTTGCAGTTTTTGGCCGGGGCTGGGGCCACCTCCAACATATGGGGCCAGCGCCCTACTCCTTTGAGCCACAGGCACAGCCTATAGGTTACATTGTTTTCATTTCTAAGGTAAAGTTCAAGTTGTAGTTCAGCCTTTCGCCCAGGGCTTGTGCACGTTAGGTGAGACCCCTCCAATCACCCCTTTCCTCTTCTTCCTCTCCGTTCCCCCTCATTAGACTATACTTGTGTTTTTCTTTTGTGTGGGCTTGTAGATGTTTATAATTGGTTTCCTATTAGTATTGAGTACATTGGATACTTTTTCCATTTTTGAGATATTTTATTAAGAAGAATGTGTTTCACCTCCATCCAGGTAAACACAAAAGATGTAAAGTCTCTTCTTATAGCTGAATAGTACTTCATGGTATACATATACCACAGTTTGTTAATTCATTCATGGGTTGATGGGCACTTGGGGGGCTTTCAAATCTTGGCAATTGTGAACTAAGCCGCAATAAACATTTTATTGCAAATGTCCTTAAGGTAAAATAATTTTTTTTTCTTCTGGGTAGATACCTGGTAATGGGATTGTGGGGCCAAATGTAAGGTCAACTTTTAGTTCTTTGAGAATTCTCCATATTTCTTTCTATAGATGTTGTATTGGTTTGCAATTCTGCCAGCAGTGCAAAAGTGTCCCCTTCACTCCACATCCATGCTAGCATCTGCAGATTCAGGATTTTGTGAAGTGGACTAATCTCACTGGAGTTAGGTGATAGGTCAGAGTGGTTTTGATTTGCATTTCTCTGATGAAAAAATTTTTTCATGTGTTTGTTGGCCATTCTGTCTTCTTCAGAGAAGTTTCTGTTCAAGTCCCTTGCCCACTTACAAATGTTTCCCCAACAACCCCATTTATAAGTGGACAAAAGACTTGAACAGAAACTTCTCTGAAGTTTGGGGTCTTCTTCATAAAATCTTTTCCCAGGTTAATTTAAGTTCTCCATAGATTCTGATTATCGGGCTTTAGTCAAATTCATAGCACAAAAATATCATCACCCATTCTGAAGTCTGTCTGGCTGCTTTAGTTGTGGTACCCTTCAGAAGCTTTTTAGTTTGATAATGTCCCATTTATTTATTTTTAGTGATGCTGCAATTGCCAAGGGGGTCTTCTTCATAAAATCTTTTCCCAGGTTGATTTTGTCAAGAGTTTTCCCTATACTTTCTTCTAGAATATTTATTGTTTCTTGTCTTAAATTTAAATCTTTTATCCAGCAAGAGTCACTTTTTGTCAGTGATGAGAGGTGAGGGTTCAATTTTAGTCTTCTATATGTGGCTAACCAGTTCTCCCAGCATCTTTTATTAAATAGGAATTCTTTCCCCCAGTGTATGCTTTTGTTTGGTTTATCAAAGATCAGATGGCGATATGTGGCTGGGTTTAGCTCTAGATTCTCTATTCTATTCCATAGATCTATATCTCTATTTTTGTGCCAGCACCATACTTGTTTTGATCACTATGAACTTGTAGAATAACCTGAAGTCTGGTAATTTGATGCCTCCAGATTTGTTTTTATTCCTTAAAATTGTATTGGCTTTTTGGGTTTTTTCTGTTGCCGTATGAAACAAAGTACTATTTTTTTCAAGTTCTTCAAACTTGACATTGGGGCTCTGAAGGAAATTGCATTAAATCTGTAGATTGCTTTGTGTAGCATGGACATTTTGACAACATTAATCCTTCCCAGCCACAAGCCTAGTCTGTTCTTTCATTTGTTAACATCTTCTGCTATTTCTTTTCTCAGGGTTTTATAGTTCTCTTTATAGAGATCCTTCACATCCTTTGTTAGATATATTCCTAGGTATTTCATTTTCTTTAGAGCTCCTGTGAAGGGTATTGTGTCTTTGATTTGATTCTCAGCTTGATTGTTACTGGCATATATGAAGGTTACTAATTTGTGGACGCTGATCTTATATCCCAGGATGTTACTGTATTTCTTGATCTCATTTAAGAGCTTTGTAGTTGAGTCCCTGGGGTTTTCTAGGTATAAAATCATGTCATCCACAAACAGCGGAAGTCCCCATTTGAATACCCTTGATCTCCTTCTCTTGCCTGGTTGCATTGGTTAGGACTTCCCACACTAGCAGTGGCGATAGTGGGCATCCTTGTCTGGTTTTAGTTCTAAGTGGAAAAGCTTTCAGTTTTACTCCATTCAATACGATATTGACTATGGGTTTGTTGTAGCTGGCCTCTATCAGTATAAGAAATATTCACCTATGCCAATTTTCTTAAGTATTCTTGTCAGAAAAGGATGCTGAATTTTGTAAAATGCCTTTTCTGCATCAATTGAGAGAATCATATGGTCTTCGGTTTTTATTTCATTAATGTGGGGAATTACATTTATAGATTTACATATGTCAAACCAACCTTGCATTCCAGGGATAAAACCCACTTGATCATGATGTATAATTTTTTTTTTTTTTTTTTTTTTTTTTTTATAGACAGAGTCTCACTTTATCACCCCCGGTGGAGTGCCCTGACCTCACACAGCACACAGCAACCTCCATCTCCTGGGCTTAGGCGATTCTCTTGCCTCAGCCTCCCGAGTAGCTGGGACTACAGGCACCCGCCACAATGCCTAGCTATTTTTCTGTTTTGCAGTTCAACCGAGGCCAGGTTTGAACCCGCCACCTTCAGTATATGTGGCCGGTGCCCTACTTGAGCCACAGGCACCACCCATGATGTATAATTATTTTATTTGTAGTTGCATTCTGTTTGCTATGACCATATTGAAGATTTTTGCATCAATATTCATAATGATGTTGTCTGATAGTTTTCCTTTTTTGTTGGGTCCTTTCCCGGTTTTGGAATCACAGTAATAATTGCTTCATAGACTATGTTAAGGAGGATTCCTTCCTTCTCCATGTTTTAGAATAGGTTATGCAATCTAGGTACTAGTTCCTCTTTGAAAGTTTGGTAGAATACTGGTGTGAAATCATCTGGCCCAGGGCTTTTTTTTTTTTTTTGAAGAATTTGTATAGTTGATGCAATTTCAGTGCTTAATACATGTGTATTCAAAATTTCTAATTCTTTCTGGTTGACTTTAGGAAGGTGTTGTGTTTCCAGGTATTGGTCCTTCCTCTACATTTTCAAATTTCTGGGCATAGAGTTATTTGTAGTAATTGTTGAGGATCTTTTGTATTTCTGTGGTATCTGTTGTTATTTCCCCTTTTTCATTTTTGATTGAGGTTATTAGCGATCTTACTTTTCTGTTTCTGGTTAGTCTGACCAAGGGCTTATCAATTTTATTAATCTTTTCAAAGAACCAACTTTTCATTTCACTGATCTTCCAAATGATTCTTGTGTTCTCAATTTCATTTAATTCTGCTCTGATTTCAGGGTTTTTTTTTCTGCTACTAGGTTTGGGGTTGGATTGTTCTTCATTTTGAGATTCTTGAGATGGTCCATTAGGTTGTTTTGACCTGTTCTCTTTCTGTTTTCTGAATCAAGGTATTTAATGCTATAAATTTCCCTATTAGGACTACCTTTGTAGTATCCCACAGATTTTGATAACTTTTGGCTTCATTATCATTTCTCCCTAACCCAGCTGTCCTTCAGCATAAGGTTATTTAGTTTCCATAACTTTATGGGGGTATGATTTCTGCTGGTGTCCAGTTCAACTTTTATTCTGTGAATGGTCCAAGAAGATGCAAGAAATAATTTCTATTCTTTTAAATTTGTTGAGGTTAGATTTGTACTCTAAGATAGATTAATTTGGAGGATGATCTGTGGGATGATGAAAAGAATGTGTTCTCAGTTTTATTAGGATGAAATGTTCTACATATGTCTGTTAAGTCCATTTGTTCTAAGGTTGTATTTAAGTCCATTACTTCTTTGTTTTGTTTCTGTTTGGAGTATCTGTCCATTTCTGTCAGAGCGGTTTTATTGTTGTTGTTGTTGTTGTTGTTGTTGTTGTTGTTTTGCTTTTTGAGACAGAGTCTCACTCTGTTGCCCTTGGTTGAGGGCCATGACATCTGCATCATTATAGCTCATAGCAACCTCAAACTCTTGGGGTTCGAGGGATTCCTCTACCTCAGCCTCCCATATAGCTGCAACTACAGGTACATGCCACCATACCTGGATAGTTTTTCTTTTTTTTTTAGTACAGAGTCTTGCTTTTGCTCAGGCTGGTCTCAAACTGCTGAGCTCAAAAAATTCACTTGCCTCAGCCTCCCAGAGAGCTAGGATTATCAATTGAGCCACCATGCCCAGCCTAACCTGATTTTCTGATAAAAATTTGTCCTCTGTTGCCCAGATGCCAAGAATACAGAGTACTAGAAAACCAATTAGTTCAAGTCGATGTTTATTTTCTTCATCTGACAGCATTGCCCTAGGCAGACACACACTCCTCCTCTCTCTGTCTGGTGAGTAATGCCAGTCCCATTGCTTCCTCAGAAAAAGTAACTTCAGGCAAGTTCTCTATAGTTGAGAAATCACTTTAATCTATCAAGTATTCATTTATGATTGGGTGTCACAAGTTTATTATAGCATTATTTCTAACAGAGAAAATGAATACAGGGGTTATGGGTAAATAAATTAGTGTACATCTATCTGGTGTCCTATTATGTTATCATTAAAAATAATGTGGCATGGGAATATCTGGTGACAAAGCAAAAAATTACAAAATGGTGTGATTCCAATTTTTGTAAAAGAAAAACTACCTATATGAATTATTTGGTATGTGTAGAAGATCATCTGAAAGAGGATATACCTATGTCATAACAGTGGTTTTTAACAGACTTGTTCTCTTTTCCTAATAGTATTTTCAATTATTCTACAATTTTTTTGTTTATAAGAAAAAGTACTTTTTAAAACTTACAATTGTTTAAAGTAAGTTCCCCCATTGTTTTTGCTTGATTGTGGTTCCTAGTTCATCATTAGCTAGTATAGTTTCAGAGAGCAAAATCCTCTTCTGGCTTCTCAGGCAAGGAAATGGATTCAGCCTCCCTTGTTTTATATAGTAATCATGGTCCTGTCTTAGCACCACAATCATTTACTTGGCAAATATTCACTAAGCACCTACTGTGTGCCAGGCATTATTCTTTTGTCTGAGAATTATAGCAATACATAAATGACATAATGACAACCCTGACTAAAATGAGGCACTTAATAGGCACTTCTTAATGGCCAGTTACCCACTGGCTATTGCTAGGTTTGGGGCTCAACATTCTTGGTTGGGATGGACTCTAAACAGCCATGAACCTTTCTCTACCATAAACAAAGACAGAGGTGCCTGCCCATGCCATGTTTTGTTTTTCAATGAGAAACAAAAATCAAAATAGGAACTAAAACCTTTTTTCCCGTAAATTAGTACAATATGTGCTTGTTGTAGAAAAATTGGGAGGTATAGAGAAAATATAAAGAATCAGAGAATGCCGTTCAGAATCTATTGGTAAATTACAGTTTCTGCTCAAAGGACAATTCCATGGAAGTGAGAAACCTAAGAAGTTTGCAAAAAGATGATTTTTTTCTTTGCCATAATTATGTAATGAGAGAAACAAGCTGATCTTTTTTTAATATTCCAAAATCCTTAGCCTTAGGAATGAAATAAGTAGATAAAATTTTCTGTAAATCTAAATTTGCTTTAAAAAAATGTAATGTGTTAAAGCTATGCACCTAGCACCGTGGCCATCTCTGGTAGGTGCTCTAATTTTCATTTTGCTCATTATTAGCCTGAGGGGATCATCTAATTGAATTTCTAAATGCTATTATGTCCCCCCAAACTGGGGTTTCTCTCGGATAAATACAGATAACATTTAACAAACCCAGTTTAGAAAATTATATGCAGCATTCAGATTCCCATCTTATGTCCTTTAAAAAATTTGATTTCCTGTAAGAGTAATTAATTTATCAGAGCTCTATAAAAGTGAATCTAATTATTCAAAATAGTATCTAGTTTGAAGCAACTGTTATTCTCTAACAAACCAAATAAAACTTGAGAAAGAAGAGAATAAACCAGCTACACTATCGCAAATATTTATTCAATTATTTTGAGCGAATACATGGCCCTCTATGGTGGATATTTTATGGGTAATTTGCCCTGGAACTCTGACCTTTCAGTTTGTGATAGTGAAAAGAAGCATCACATTCCTATAAGAGAATAACCTCTGGAAAGATCCAAGAAAGTGGTCTTGATAATAAGAACTACCAGCTATTATTTCTTCAGTGTATACCGGGCATCTCATTTAAGGTCTACAAAGAGCCTAAGAGATCGCCGTTAACATGTCCATTTGCTAATGAGGGCCATGAGGCTTAGTGGTTTATATAACTTGCCCAAGATTAGTGGTGGATCCAGATCTCTCAGCAAAGTCTGTCTTGCTCTAATTTCATGCTTAACAATTCATCTCAAATGCTTCCCATTTAGGAAGTAGCCAGGTCAGCCATCATTTAAATTCCATTCAGCAAATATTGTTAGTCCTGGCCACACTCCCAGTCCCATGATATCTCTCTCCTCTAATTTGTAGTGTTATTAGAAGTAACTGTAAGATTTGACAGTATAGTATAGTATATTCTAAATTGGATATAAATAAGAGCCAAAATATTTGCAACAAAAAATAGGTACTTTGGACTTCAAAAATTCCACATACTACATACATGCAGAATTTTAGATCTGATGCAACAAAGCAAATTATATGCAAATAGAACATAATGTGGGGGAAACCATTAAATGGTCAGAGATGAAAATTACCTCTCAAGATTAAGCAATGATAATGTGAACCCTGTGGCTCATCCTATCCACGGCATTAACAACAAAAAATTATAAACAGGTGGTGCCTGTGGCTCAAAGGAGTAGGGCGTTGTCCCCATATGCTGGAGGTGGCGGGTTCAAACCCAGCCCCAGCCAAAAACTGCCAAAATAAAAAAAAAAATTATAAACAAGGAAAGTAATATCTTTCTCCTAGCACATACCAGGGGTCTGGAACACCCTCTAATGAAATGCTAAATGGCAATGTGTAATAAAAATAAAAGAGCAATGTAGTAAAACAGAGCATTAAATTAAGAATCAAATCCCTGGGTTTGGGTCCCAGAATGTCCATTTATTAACTGTGTAATCTTAGGTAAGTGACTCAACCTTTCAAATTCTCAGCTTCCCCATTTGTAAAATGGAAATGCAGTACCAATATATATACTGTTTAATTTCCCAAGGTCAATTTAGATGAGACATGTGCTAGGTGCTTTGGGAACAGTGAAGCTGGAAAAGAGTATTGCCTTATTGCCCTTGTGCCTTGGACATGGACTGACACAGCACAGATGTTTAACAAATGTTTGCTGAACCTAATGGCTAGGTTTATGTGCAAAATAAACAGAGCTGGAGAGGTGTCTCACCGCAGTGATGTTTGCACTAATTATGTGGCTCCCCTGAGCCCGGCTGTACTAGAGTACAGCGGGTCCTCATTCAGCCCAGCTCTGCCTTGCTGTTGACTGTAGTCTCTCACAGCAGCTACAGACTGGAATAGGTACACCAGTCTGCATGCCTTGGCTTCTCAACACCCCAGGAGGCTCAAAGGTGGTATGTTATGGGGACAGCCACAAGGGAGACTTTTAGTCAAGAGTGAGGGTCTCAGCAGTCTCAGTACACACTGGAGAACACCCAAAGGGGTGTTGAACACTAGAGAAGGCAAAATAAAACAAGCGATAATAATACACACTCTCTCCAGAGAGCAGTTTTGACATGCTGCTATTTGCCTCTTGCATTGTGATAAAAATACATGGTTAGGAAACCAACATAGGTTTCCTTGGCAGCCGTTGTATAGAAGAGGTCAAGTGCAAATCCCAACACGTAGCTGGAGGACGAGTCTGCTCACTGACATTCCCTACTTCATGGAAACAGCAAGATGATGGAAAACATGCTTAATGTGGCAGTTGTCCACATTTATGTCAAAATAGAATTTTCCATTCACTCAATATTTATTAAAACTATTGGACATCTAAATTCCTTTTTTCACAATTTCCTTTATTGGGAAAAAATGAGAACCTTGGCTGCTTGGCCCTGTTTTTTTTTCTTTTTTTTAGAGACATAGTCTTACTTTGTCACCCTCGGTAGAGTGCCGTGGCATCACAGATCACAACAACCTCTAGCTCTTGGGCTTAGGCGATTCTCTTGCCTCAGCAAATGGACAGGTGCCCGCCACAGTGCCCAGCTATTTTTTGTTGCAGTTTGGCCAGAGCCGGGCTCGAACCCGCCACCCTAAGTATATGTGTCCGGCGCCCTACTCACTGAGCCACAGGCACCACCCTATTTTTTTTTTTTAAAGTTGGCCAATTTCTATTACATCCTCAGCTCTATTTTTAAAAAGAGAATGTGCATGACCCAAGGAGTACTCAAATGTTCATTTGCAGGATGTGCCTGTGGGAAGCTGAATGGTGAGCTCTCCAGAGAGGGCCACCTTGATAACAATAACATAGCCCAGGTTGGCAGTTCCAGAAGTTTGATTTTCTGGGTGCCCCAGAGTTAATCTGATACGTGGAGAACTTAGAATATAATCCAAAGAATACCTCCCTATCAATTTCCAGCAAGAATCAAGTCAATCCGAACTTGTTGGCTATAAGAAAGCTTTGGGAAGCCAATTTTATAATCATAAATATGTTTTCGGGAGTGTGAAATAATAAAAAAAAAAGAGTAGTTTGGTGAGTTTGGTTTAGTGGCATCAAGCTAGGGTATGTGGTAAATCCAGTGACACAAGAGAAATATGTCTGCCAAGAAGACCACATACCCATGTTGGCTGGGTGTGGGACTGTCATCCCTGAGCACAAGGCACTATGCAGTTGATCAAGGAAGTCTCAATATGAAAGAAATACAATTGCATCATGATTCTACCCTAAGCAGAAAACTGCCCTTTCTATTAAAGACAAGCTCTCCCCTCTTCCTCTATCAATACAGTAACAGATTGTAAAAGTGAAACTACTTCATAAATACAGTAGAAATGTGATCATGCACAAGACAGAAAATGGACAAAGAACATAGAACTCGTATCAGAAAGACATTCTTAGAAAGCTGAAGAACCACCTTGAGATAAAACCAGTGTGGGCAAATAAGTCATGCCAAGCAGACATTTTGCAAAGCCTCAACAAGATATACTTATGAAAGTAAATTGGAACAATTACCTAAGTAACAATTGAGTTCTGCTCAACTCTTCTGATGAAAATAAAAAAGTTCAGCAAAGATAATCATGGGACAAGAATTATGGCACCATGCAGAAGAGGATTAGCAGACCAAGGGCAACACACCCTTGTAACATCATCCAAATAGAAAAACGCAACATTAACCAGTGCTCCAGAAGTCCCCTGTGTTCCCTCTTGTCACTAACCTTCTGATGGTAACCTTTCTCCTAACTCCTAACACCGTAGATGAGATCTGCCTGCTTCTAATAATATTTCATAATTTTCAGTTAGAGCTCTTGCTTAGATTTAGTTCTAAGTGTTGGATTTTTTGAAGCTGTTATAAATATGTTTTATTTTGTCTTTGTTTATTCCCAGTTTATACAAATATAAATAATTTGTGCACGTTGATTTTGCATCCAGTGCGCTTCCTATATTCTCTTATTAATTGTAAGAATTTGTCTTTAGATTCTTTAGAAACTTTGTATATGCATGATTTTATTGTTTGGAAATGACCACTTTTTTTCTTGCTCTCAGCTCTCCATACTTTTATTTCTTTTTTTGCCTTTTGCATCATTTCGACCTCCAGTTATGGTGTTGCATAGAAGTGATGACAGTGGCCTTTCTTGACTCTGTCCCAATCTTAGGAGGAAGTTTTCAATAGTCTATCATCTTGAATGGTGTTAGCTGTGGCTTTTTTATAGATATTCTTTATCAGACAAAAGAAGTTCTTTTCTCTTTTTTTGTCAGTTCATGTTTTCATCATAAATGAATGTTGAATTATCAAATGCTTTTTCTGCACTTGAGATGATCAGGTGATTTTCTTCTTTCTTCTGTTAATATATTGAGTTGTGTTTATGATTTTTAAATGCTGAGCCAACCTTGTTCACCTGGACTAAACTATACTCAGTTTATTGTATCAAAGGATTTGGTTTTCTAATATTTTATTAAGAAACTTTTGATAATGTTTATGGGAAAAGTGGATTTGCAATTTCCTTTCTCACAATGCTTGTCAGGGTTTTAAAATTAAGTTCATGCTATTATAATTGTTTTCTTAAAGTTTGGGAAGCTCTCCTATTTCTATACTTTTGAAGAATTATATAAGACAGGTGTTGATTTTTCCTTAAATGTTTGGAAAAATTCATTGGTAAGATTATCTGGGCTGGGGATTTTCTTTTTTAAAGTAAAGGGCTCAATTTTATAACACATACTAAATTATTGGTAGTTTCTGTCTCATCTTCTGTTAGCTTTGGTAGGGTGCATTTTTCAAAGAGTTTGTCTAGTTCCAGATGATCAAATTTATCAGCATACAATTGTTTTTAGCATCCTTTTATAATTTTTTTATGTTTGTGTGTTATCCCTTTTTTGTTGCTATTGTTGCAAATTTCCTTTCTCTATTTTTTTATCAGTCTCGGTTAGATTTTTTTTCTTAATCAGTTAATTAATTTATTTTATTTTTATTTATTGTTTTTTATTAAATCATAGCTGCATACATTAGTGCAATCAAGGGGTACAATGTGCTGGTTTCATATACAATCTGAAATGTTTTCTTCACACTGTTTAACATACCCTTCATGGCATTTTCTTAGTTATTTTATGAAGACATTTGTATTCTGCATTTAGTAAGTTTCACCTGTACCTTTCCAAGCTGCACCATAGGTGTGGCCCCACCAACTACCCTCCTTCCACCCCAACTTCCCCCCGCCCCTTCCCTCCCCTCCCATATTCTTGTGTTATAGTTGGGTTATAGCCTTCATATGAGACCTTTAAATTAGCTTCATAGTAGGGCTGAGTACAGTGGATACTTTTTCTTCCATTCTAGTCTCGGTTAGATTTTATACATTTTGTTAATCTTATCAAAAACTAGCTCTGGCGATGTTAATTTTCTCTATTATATGTTTGACTTGATTTTTTAAATTTTTGCTTATATCTTTATCCTTTGTTTTCATAGGTTTGATTACTACCCTCTACTTTCTTAAAATCAACACTTAAAAGTATTAATTCTTGGCCTTTTTTTCCTAAAACATGAATTTAAGGCTATGTATTTTCTTCTAAGGACCATTTTAGTTTTGGGCCCTAACCTTTGTAATGTAACTTTTTATTACAGTTTAAAATACTGATTTCTATTTTTTTTTATCCTACAGATTATTTAGAATATGTGCATTATTTAGTTTTTAAGCACTTTTTTCTATTCCTGTTATTAATAGTTAGGTTAATTCCATGGTGGTCAGAGGAGACATTCTGAAAGATTTCAGTGCTTTGAAATTATCCATATCTTTTTAATATTATAATGTATTTATTTGAATAAACATTCCTTATATACTTGAAGTAAGCATGATCATTAGTAGGTACAATTTTACACCCACGAAATTAGCTCAGATATGTTAATTGTGCTGTTTATATTTTCTGCGTTGTATTGATATTTTATTTCTTCACTTGTTTGCCAGCCATTTGAAAGAGATGAGGCAGCCTCTCATGTGAATATTGATTTGTACATTTTTCTTTCTTTTTTTTTTTTTTTGCAGTTTTTGGCCGGGGCTGGGTTTGAACCCGCCACCCCTGGTATATGGGGCCAGCACCCTACTCCTTGAGCCACAGGCACTGCCCAGATTGTACATTTTTCTTATCATTTTATCCAGTTTTTGTTTAATTGATTTTAAAAAATCATTTTATCCAGTTTTTGTTTAATTGATTTTAAAGCTATAACATTAGATACATAGAGGTTTAAGATTACAATCATTTTCTTATAAATTAATTCATCATATTTGTAATTATTATCATTATCTCTAATAATGTTTATTTCCCTGAAGTTCACTGTGTCTGATATTAGTGTAGCTAGACAGCTTGGAGGGGGAGGTTAGTGTTTCCATGGTCTTTCCTTTTATATTAAGTATTTCTTTGACATTATTATTTAAAGGATAAAGTTGAGTTTGCTTTTGGTTTTGGTTTTATGGGTTTTGTTTTTGTTATCTGACAGTTCGCTTACATTAAATTTAGTTCACTTACATTCATTGTAATCTCTGACATAATTGGGCTTATAGGTATCATCTTATTTTTCATTTTCTATTGGGCTCCTTTCTTTTGTATTTCTTCTTGTTGTTTTATGTCCCTTTATTCACCTTTCTTTGCCTCTTCTAGAGTACTCAAAATTTTTTTATTATTCAGTACTGCCATTCTAAAAATTTACAAGTTTTAACTCTGATAATACTTATTCTAGAGATTGCAACATATATCTTTGACTTATTGTAGAATTATGCAAATTATTATTTTTACCATTCTTTTGGTCATACATGAATTAGATCTTTAGACCTTTAAGTGATTTATCCTCCCTGATCTTGTTCTTCTTACCATGCCTTTTGGTTCTACATATATTTTATACAAAGAGCAATAAAATTACTGCTTTGTGCAATCAATAGTAATTTTTAAATAGCCATGCATTTTTTCCTCTCCAAAGCTTTTATTCCTTCCTAAATTTCCATATTTCTGTCTGGAATGATTTTCCTTCTGCCTGAGGAACATACTTTAAATTTTTTCCAAAACATCTTTTCTCCACTTTCATTTGGTGAATGATATTATTGCAAGATATAATTCTAGGTTGGCACTTATTTTCTTTAAACACTCAAAGTTGACATTTTTGTCTTCTAACATCTATAATTTCTGTTGATGTCAGCTATGGATCTTACTGCTGCTTCTTTGAAGATGCTATATTTCTTTTCTTCTGGCTGTTTCTCTTTATCTTTGCTTTTCCACAGTTTGACTATGCCGTGGTTATCTGTTATTTGTAGTTTTCTCATGTTTATCTTGCTTCTTGGATCTAGGTGTTGACATCTTTGTCTTTAGAAAATTCTCATCTGTTATCTTTTTGCTTCTCCTCTAATCTCCCTCTCCTTTTTGGAACTCCAACGATGTATATGCGAAATATTTCACATGGATCACGTTCTTGCTATTGTTTCTATTTCTTTTTTTTCTTTGTGCTTCGGTGGTGGATACTTTCACTTATTGGGTTTCCAGTTCACTATTCACTAAATATTCTGCACAATCTGCTGTATAACTTGTTCATTTGGGTTCCTAATTTCAGACATTTTTCAGACATTTAGAATTCTAAAATGCCCATTTGATTTTTTAATGATTTCAACTTTCTAGGGCAATTATCCTTTTTATTCATCATTTCACTATATTTTTCATGTTAGTCGTGAGTATCCCCCATTCCTTTTCTGTCGGCTTCAATTTTGGGCCCTTCTATGCATCAGCTTAGATGTGAGATCTACAGGATCATTCCCCACCAGGAGTCAAACTTGTAGAATTTTAGGAATACCCTAGTGTCACTGCTATTTAGAGATTAGAGATTATATTGGGCATTCAGCAAACTTGATCTGATAATATAGACATTATTTAAGCTAATCAGCTAACTTTGATTTCACAGATTGTTCATCTTTAAAACTGATGTTGCTTCATCTTTAAGACTAAAGGATTAATTACCTTCTCTGTCAATATATGTACACATTATTAAATAGTAATGTAATGTGTACAGATGTTCACATTAATTAATTCGTCTATATTCGTTTGACTTCCCCTCTATCTTATCCTTTTATGCTCATTGAGGAATTTTCTTATGTCTTGTCACTCTCCACAGCACCTAGCATCATACCCTGCACAAACATAGTCTGGGATCAGAAATTCCACAGATTGAATTCAATTACAAAATCTACCCATTACTTTAAGAGAAACCAATATTTAAAAATGAGACTCTTGGCTGGGCATAGTGGCTCATGCCTACAATTCTAGCACTCTGGGAGGCCGAGGTGGGTGGATTGCTTGAACTCAGGCCTTCGAGACCAGCCTCAGAAACAGGGAGACAGCATTTCTATTAAAAATAAAAAAACTAGTTGGGTGTTTTAGTGGGCACCTGTAGTCCCAGCTACTTGGGAAGCTGAGGCAAGAGGATCCCTTGAGCCCAGGAGATTGAGGTTGCTGTGAGCTGTGATGATGCCATAGCACTCTGTCTGTAAAAAAAAAAGTAAAAATAAAAATGAGACTTTTCATTTAAAAAGTAGAACAGATATTACTCGCTTTGTTTAATAACTATCTGCATTCGATATGTATTTTTTAATGAATGTTTTAATAATCTATTATGTATATTAGAAATTAATCTTAGAACACAGCCACCATGAAAGTTAACTGTGTTAGTTTAAAGTATATTTGACATAGAATTTGATTAAATAATTACCAAACATAGATATGGAAGTTTGTATAAGATAACTTTAGGAGCAGGGTTGGGCAACAATATTGATTTTTCAATAAAGTACTGGATATAGTCCATCAAATTCAAACACTTGCTGAATGGTATTTTATACTTTTCAAAAAACATTACTAGGTTGGGTACTGCAGCCCACACTTATAATCCTAACACCCTGGGAGGCTGAGGCAGGAGGATTGCTTGAACTCAGGCATTTGAGGTTTCTGTGAGCCATGAGGTTTCTGGCCATGGCACTCTAAGCCCAGGGTGACAGAGTGAGACTCTGTCTCAAATAAAAATAAAAATAAAAATACTATTACTATTTAACTCTTCAGTTGATCCACTTAATTATTTGATGGATTAGGCAAAAAAGACAAAGAAGCAGGATCGTGGAGGCAAGGGACTTGCCCACATTTACATTTATATCGACAGAGTCAGGACTTGAATTAAAGTCCACGGCTGATGCCTAGTTCAATCCTCTGACTTTCTTTACCCACTAAAAATGCCTAAAATAATTCACATGTCTATAAAGATAAACGTACTTGTAGAAAATACATCTCTCAAAAATACACAGTTTAATGACAACTTTTTAAGTGATCACCCTCTTCCTGGATTTTAAAGAATCAAAACACACAGAAAGCATCTGCCTGAGCAAACACCACGAGTTTCCTCCTGACCGGAGGCTCCCATGGAGGCCACGCCTAAGTGTGGGAGGGAGAGCAAGGCTGATACTATTCTGTTTATTTTAGTCCTTCTGCTTAGTTTTTGTTTCCAGGCACTGGACTCAGCTTAGTTTTCAGAGCCAGAAATTATCACTGTTTATGTATCTAAATTTATTAGTACACTACTTTTAGAAAGTTTTAGGTACAATAGATTCCAGGAGTATTTGGGGGAAATTCTTAGTAGCAAGATCTAAACTGTGGTTCAATGAGCCAACAAACACAAAGTCCAAAGAGCAATTGGTAAAATAAACTTTTGGAGGATATGAGACTCTTCTGTTCTTCTGGCACAAGGCATAGAATAGGTGCTTGCTAAAGTTAATTGAAAATATGAATGAAAAGTACCTCAGTTCCTGGCTCTGTTGCCTCACTTTACCGAGAGATTCTCTGTGATGGCTGTGCCACCATTAGAGCAGCAATTTATTTTCTGTGAAATTTTTGGTAGAAAAAGAGAAAGGATGGAGAAGCAGAAACCAATTTTTTATCCGTTTTCCGAATACTGTCATACTTGATTTTGCGCCATAGCAAAGAGGGTCCTTCCCTCTCTGAGATGGGCTTGCCCATGCCACCTGGTGAGGAGGGAGCATTCAGTGTAGGGTGGTACTGGCATGCTTTAGGACATTTGTGCCACCTCCCTAGCCCCCATATCTGAGAATTGCTGTTCACAAGGTCTGCTGGGAAGAACAGACCCCAGCCAATGTCCCGCTTGCCCCACTCTGATCAGACCAGGGGCAGACCTGTAGGCCACACAGTCAGACTCTCCCGTGATTCTGAGCTGAGTTACGGAAGCTACAGTCAGTGGCTGTGGACTGTAGCGTGAGAGCTCCCATCAGGTGCAGGCTGAGCTTGGTGCCTTGCAAGCCAAAGTCAAGGACAACCAGCTTAAGAGCAAGATCATAAATTATCAGAAGCCAGAGTCTATGGTGAGAAAGAACTAAATATGCTTTAAAAAAGAAAAGATGAGAGAGTCAAAAGAGAACGTGTTAAAAACAAAAGACAGAAAGAAACAGAGACCAGAGACCAGCCAACCTCAGTTTCTGATTGTGTCCCAGCTTTGGTCACCATGAAGTCCAGCCGGACTTTGTTTCCTGCTCATGGCTGCCTGCAGAATTGCCACCTTTATCTTTACGGTTAACTACTCTTTTTAATCTGAGTCAATTCGAGTGAGATTTGGTTCCTAGCAACCAGTCTTCTCTGACTAACACACTCTCCCTTCTCCCCTGGGCACCCAGCACTTTAGTTTGGCCCTTCTCTCTCCCGCCAGGAAAAAAAAAAAAAAAAGAGACTTGAAAACGTCCACATTATCGAACCCTGAGTTTGCTGACTTTTCTGGTAACATTTTGAAGAGCACAGCAAAGAGAAGGCTCTATAAGACAAGAAGGAATAAAAATTCACAAGACCAAGGCGGCGCCTGTGGCTCAAAGGAGTAGGGTGCCAGCTCTATATGCTGGAGGTGGCGGGTTCAAACCCAGCCCCGGCCAAAAAAAAAAAAAAAAAAATTCGCTAGACCATTTTTACCATCAGTTGTGATCGATTTTGGGAGGAGCATCAGAGCACCTTCTATTACCAGCAGCAGATCACTTACTCTGCCTAAAAGGTACTTACAGCTACATATAAGCCTTCCCCCCACCCCCACACCACACAGGGTATAAACTCTCCAATCAGGGGTACAGGTACACGCCTTGAAAACAAGGATTACGTTTCTACTCTTGCTACACACTCAGCACCTTCGTGCTTAAAGCATTCATTTGAATGGATACATATACTATATATCATTTGAATCAATAATCTTTTTCCCCCTTTATGAATATTTTGAGAACTTCTGGACCAAATATCCAGATAGCACCTTTCCAGAAACCTTCCTTTTCCCTTTTGCCGCACCGTCTGGACTCTGCGTGCCCTTGCACTTCTGTGGGCTCTGCTAGAATTGCCTGAGGAGCATGAGGAAGATAGAAAGTCAGTATTAGCTTTTACTTAGTCCAGGGAAAAAAGACACATGGCGCCTGCCCAGTCACCTTCATAAAGTTGTAATTAAAGGAGCGATACCAGCAAGTGAAAGGGACTTACCAGGCCAGGGCAAGCTTCCATTTCCTCTGGGCACCTCCAACATCAGCCCTAGCTTCTCAGGCTCAAGTCCATCCCGTGCCAGTCATAAAGCTGCCTCTCTGATGAGTTCGCAGCAGGCAGAGAGCTCATGTACCTCAGTGCAAACGTATAGCCGTGTGAACTCAGTGGCTCCAAAGGGCTACGCTGGGAAATGTTAGTACTTCCTTGGGCCATTCTCACAGATGCCATCTAAAGCTAATGAGGGAGCATTAAGGGAAACTCTTGAATCCAGATCTCCTCATAAATGCAGTTTTAGAAAAATTATTTTCATTCATAAAGGACTGCTGGTTCTGACAGACTATCATTAGCATTTTATTTTTCTCTTCTATGTCATTAAAGGCAAGAATAATATTCAGAACCATCAAAAGTCATATATAGAAATAAAAGAAAATGATGTTTTTGGCATGCTTGGTTCTCTACCATATTATATTCTTGTCTCTTCTGATACAATACTAGGACTTAGTTTCTAAACATTCCAATTTTATAAAATGAGTCATCTCAATGTAGAAACCAGCTGAGTTATCCATCTGTCCATCAATCGGTATGATTGTTTTCTTTTTTCTTCTTTAGGCATATCATTATACTAAAAACATATTAGAAATTCCTCTATTTAAAGCACTTCTCCTGTTCAATTATTTTGTTTGGTTCATAAGGAACATAGGAAAGCTGTCATTAACTTTGTGTTCGACTGGGTTCTGATGCAAAATACTGAGTCAGAACTCAGAGTCAAGTGTAATCTTGCAGGATTTCAAATCTGATGCCTTCCATACCGAAGGTGAACGTAACATCTGGAAAAAGTAAGACAGAAAGGAAACATTTTCTGTCTCTGAGAGAGACCAGTCAGACTTTAAGTAAGAGTTGACTTTGAAAGTTATTTGATCATCTTTTTTCAAATGTGAAGAATCTAATTGACTCCATCTTAAATATGATAATGTGGGATATTGTGTTCCATGGACCATATTAATTTGCTGGGAATATCTTTTATTGTTTGTACCAAATGGTTTCAAGGAAAAGAAATGTAGATAGTACGGAACAAAGTATTATTTGGAACCAAACTATGATTTGGGGTGGGGGATGGGCAGGAACACTAACGTGGAGTCAGGAAAACCCAAGGCTGGTCACTGTGATGTCACCACTGTGATGTCACCAGTGAGCTGACTACACGGGGTTATTCTGTGCTTCAGTTTCCTCTTAAGTAAAATGAGATTCCTCCAGTGCCTAAAATCTCATTCTAAAACTCATCCACTGACCATTTTCTTATGATGTATCTCTTGACCCAAAACTTGCAATACAAAATCTTCCCAACTGTGATGCATTTAACAATCTGCTGATAAGTAACTATTGTGTATTACGCGCAAAGTCATCATTGGGCCCCTTAATCTTTCCCATTTTAACTATAGAAGATTATATAGGGAAAACTGAATTGAAAGGGAGATTTGCATTTATTATGCATTATTTCTAAGAAAGGAACGTGGAGAAAATAATTCATCAGAGGCAGTAGCTTCTATCTAAAGCACTAGGATACTGACCTCCAAGTAGCTCTTAGGAAACAATATTACTGTTACCTTTTGACACATCCCTGTTACAGATCCATAGCCTACCTGCTCATTAAAACACACGGTCTACCAAAATTGCATTTTAGCATCATTCGTTTTAAATACTAGAAATCATTTCCATGCTTGGAAAAGTCTGGTGAGCATGATTATATGTGGTAATTTTCAGATAGAATGTATCCAAAAATGTGTGTTCAAGAGTTTTTGGCATGCTTTGCCATTTTTTGTCATGTCTTTACTTGTAGCAACAATAATTGATGGGGATAGACTATGCTACCATTCGTTCCCCTCGCCTCCCCCCATTACACAAGTCTCCGGTCAACATGCTGCCAGTCTGCAAAGCATCTGTGTGATGTCAGGAGATTCTAGATTTCCTTTCAGGGGCAACACTTGAGAGCGTTAGGTTGAACCATAAAATTGCCAGGTCAAAAGTGATTGCGTCCTGGTAGTTTCACATGACACGAACTAACGCAAGTCTCTCTTGAGCTTGAATTCCAGGCCCGAGAGTCACTTGTGTGGCTCCTTGAGTGACTTACCTCCTGAGCCTTGGTTTGTGAAATGGTAATAACACCTGCCTTGTAGGATTCATTGTGACTTAACATTGAGCTGAGCAATGACGTATAGGAGCACTGTGCCTGGAAATGGCCAGTGTTCAAGAAGTAATAGCACATTCAAGTTCAAGTTAATAATAGCACATTATTATCAGTACTGGTAACTTAGAGAGTTTCTTCACCTTTCCTTTAGTAATTTCCACATATATGGCAAAGGGGACAGTTGTTATGGTGGAGAGAAATGGACAATGTTGGTTGGGCGAGCGCAATTTTTAAAACCTCACTAGTTTTAAAGGCCTTACATTCCTGTCCTGCAGCTCTGGTATGTCCTAGTAAGGACACAGATAAAGTCTGACACATACTCAATGGAGTATCTAAATAGGAAATGTACTGGAGCAAACCGAGAATGGAGTTTAAAAAAAAAAAAAAATCAAAGCACCGAGCAAACATTCTGAACTTTTGGCAGAGGAATTGGCTGCCTGAATCCCCAAGACTCTTTGAGTTATTAATAGTGATGCATTTTGCCATATTTCAAGCAGATATATATTTAGATGTCATGCAGTATCTGTGTGTGGAGACTGTCAAGGCTCGATGGCCTTTTAAAACGTGTTATCTTGGAAGAGAACAGAACAGGGAGGATGCCATCTTGTCATCTGTGTGGCACCTACCATACTGTGCTCATTAAATGCTCTGGAAAGATGGGCACTGCAGCGAGGGCTGCCACACGCTCCCATCTGCTCTGCCACGAGCGGCACAACAGTAGTAATTCGCAGCTATTTAAGACCATTTTAATAGCAAAGGTCTCGATTAGAAGGCTGTGTTTACATGCCGTGCAGCAGAATGGCTCCGTGAATCATTCTCACAGTAGCTTTTGGTCAAACCAATCAACCGTGTAATGAAAAAGCAACCAGTTGGTCTTGAAGCCGCGATTAACAGCTCCCCCAGTCAGCCCCCACTTTCCTGATGCCCTTCCGCATTTGAGACCAGGTCAACTCCTGCCCCCGTACGCACAGTCTCTCCCCTCTGTCTCCTCCCTGCAGGCCACATCTCCACTACTCTTTCTCCATCTAAGACATCAAATAAGTCACAGGAGCTTAGGAAACTCCCTAGGAGTCCTTGTGCACATAATTTGAAACACGCACACACATTTTGAGCACATGTGCATTTTCTTATTGTCTTGCTCTTTTTTTTTTTTCTTTTTTTGTGAGACAGAGTCTAACTCTGTCACCCTGGGTAGAATGCTGTGGTGTCAGAGCTCACAGCAACCTCAAACTCTTGGGCTTGAGCAATCCCCTTGGCTCAGTTTACCCAGTAGCTGGGACTGCAGGCACCTGCCACAACGCCCGGCTGGTTTCCCATCTTTAGTAGAGACAGGATCTCACTATTGCTCAGGCTGGTCTCTAACTCCTGATCTCACCTGCCTTGGTCTCCCAGAGGCCTGTCTTACTCCTTTGTGTGACTTCAATTAGTGGCCCTGACGGCTCATTCGCTTTAAGATTAGTAAAACTCTTTCATTTGTCCATTTGAACTGACTTGAGGTTTTAGTTCATTATCACTTCCTGACAGCCTGAAGGTCAGACTATTTCCTTTTGTTTCACCAGGCAGTTAATCCCCTCATTAAGGGTGATGGAAAATGAATAATTAAACATATGCCATTTTCATATTTCAGGTAATAAGAAGCCCTGAGATCCCAGAGGCTACTGCGAGAGGAAAAGCCGGGCAAGCGTGCGAGACTCTACTTCCTGCAAATACGTGAGTTTCTTTCACTTGTCCTCATGGTAGAAAAAGTTCAGCTAAGGCTCTTCTCATACACTGAAGCGACGCAAAATGAAAGTAAAAACAAGAGCAAAGTGAGACTCTGTCTCAATTAAAAAACAAACAAAAAAAGAAAAACAATACTTGTTGGGCAAGGCTCTGACACTCTCTAGCTGTGTGGATTGGGGCAAGTCAAATAAATGACTTCTCAACACTAAAGTTTTTCCCAAGGGTATCATGGCAATGGGAACCACCTTACCAAAACTACCGAGAGTGTTAAATGCATAAATGGATAAAGGGCGCTCACTTCATTGCCTCTCATGAGGGGTCAGAGCTCACTAAATGTCAGTTAATTAGGTTATCTTTTTCATCATCATGCCAGCAAGCCATTCTCTGAATGCTGTGGCTGTCAAGCCCCAGCAAACATTCCCTTGCAGAGTGTTCAAAAGTTCACTTTGTAAATTGCGTTACATCCTGGAGAAAAAACCCAGGTAGCCATGCCTCTAGGGTCTCCGCCAATTCCTCTATTGTCTGAAAAGACACAATCGAAGGGACCCAAAAGAGCACAGCTGGTGAGGGAAGGTGAAGCCCCCACTAGCGTGATGGGAACTGCTGCCACCCATCCCAGGACGCCCCCTCTGCCCCTTCCTCTAGCTCCCATCTCTCGGGGAGCTGATTCATTCTGGCCCTCCCAGTCCTGTCCTGATGACAGTGGTCAGGGGTCCACCTTTGTACCTGTCGCCTCTGTGTTTCAGGGGGAACCTTCAGCACATGCCAACTAAAAGTGAACTCAGCCCAGCTAGGAAGTACTTCTGTGTGGAATTCCTTTTGCTGTGTCAGGCAGCATAGATTGTACAAAGTAGGGGAATGGCCTTCCAGACGCAGAGTTGAGGGAGGAGGGTCCCTTGGCTGAATTTAGAATGATGGACTGGGATTTGGATGACGGAGGGAAAAGGCGGAGGAAGTTTCAGATCAGTGAGGGGTCAGAGCAAAGTGCAAAGGGTCTGGATGTGCCTAGAACAGGACATCTTCTTGAGGTTGAAACAGGCTGGGTCTCTTTCTAAAGTTGAGAGGGAGAGAAGGTGGCTGCGGCTGCTCAGAGAGACACAAACTGTAGGGAAAGGAAGGTCTTGAGAGGGAGATTAAGGTCTTGGGCTTTATCCTGCCATTGATACAGATGGTGGAGGGGGAAAGCAATGTTTTACCTAAAAAAGTGTGTAGTCCTGTACACACCGCATTGGGAGGGATAGGCTTGATGGGAGGAGATTAGTTGGGGTGCTGGCTCAGCCTTAGGTAATGGGGACTTGGGAATGGAAAATTAAATAAAATGCATGAGGGAGACTCTGTGATTACATACAAAGGGGGTGGAAACCATTACTCAAAACTTAGTCTTGAGCATTTTGTTCTGTCACTGCCTTATCTCAAATAGTCACTTCTAATTGCATTTTTGTGGGGAAGGTATTTTGCCCTTTTAAATAAAGTCCTAATAGGAGTAGCTTTACCCCCTGCTTGTGGAAGACTAAAAGTCCCAGGAGAAAGTGAATAGAACGTGTGATTACCAGAAGGACGGGAAGTTCTGACGTCTGCTGCCACAACACGCCATTCACTGAGCCTCATTACCACTGGCAGTCTCGTGGCCGCGTCACTCCCTAGTCAATGTTGGGAAATATTTCTAGATCTTTCCATAAAGGCTAGAAAAATAGTCTACTAATGATGCAGTTTGCAAGTTGTATAATTTTTAATGGACAAACGCATAGTTAGAAAATGAAATCTGGAAGAGAATGTAAATGTCCTTTTCTAATTTTACAGAAAACCAACAGGACAAGAAAGTAAAAGCAGCCACGCAGAGCAGCCCTGCTGGTGTGTGCCGGGTCACCAGACCCGCGGCTGCCAGGTAGGTGCTCCGGCCGCCTGCCCAGTCTCCCTTCTGCTTTGCACAGAGCTCAAAAGACCAGTCTACCGTCGAAATCAAAGAGTTGGCGTTTCCCGTTTTCTCTTTCTAAAGTTAAGAACTGTTTTGTTGGATAAAAACTTCACATTTTTCCTACTGGAAAAATTATTTTTTCCTGTTTATAGAATTAAATAAGCAGCTTTGAGGTCGTCGGCATGCTGACGGTATCTCAGCCTAGGGGTACGAGTGGCCAAAGTGTCGCACATGGAAAGTGTGGACTTCGGTGTGACCCTTGGGCCAGCGCTCTTGACCGGAGTTCTGGGTCCAGTGAATTCGCAGAGCAGCATCAGCAAACACTGGCCCGCCCTGCCCACACTGACCCCGGGGGGAGTCCACAGGCTCACTCTGCGCCCCCCCCCAGGGGAGCCTCTCCTGGTTCCCGAGGGGGCTTTTCCACAGGGCCCCCTCAGCCTCGATTCCCTGTTCTCTGTCCTCCTCAGTTCCCGATCTTTCTGAAGAAAAGTGTAAAAGAAAAAAAAAAAATCCATGCTATCAGAGTATGTTTCTTTTCATCAATAGAAAAGAAGCTATACCTAGTAAAATAATTTAAGGATGTTTATTCTGAGCCAAATTTGAAAACTCTAATACCCGGAAACACACTCAAGAAATCTTGAGCAAGTAGACTTGAGATGGTGGGGTTACAGTTTGGTTTTATACATTTTAGGGAGACAGGTGTTACAGGTGAGATCGTAAATTAATATGTGGAAGGGCGGTGCCTGTGGCTCAGTGGGTAGGGCGCCAGCCCCAAGTACCGAGGGTGGCAGGTTCAAACTCGGCCCAGGCCGAACTGCAACAAAAAAATAGCCGAGTGTTGTGGCGGATGCCTGGAGTCCCAGCTACTCAGGAGGCTGAGGCGAAAGAATCACCTAAGCCCGGGAGTTAGAGGTTGCTGTGAGTTGTGACGCAACAGCACTCTACCGAGGGAAATAAAGTGAGACTCTGTCTCTAAAAATAATAATAATATGTGGAAAATATACATTGGTTTGGCCCAAAAAGGTGGGTCATCTGGGAGGGGGATGCTTACAGGTGATAGGTAAGTTTAAAGATTCTTTAGCTGACTGACAACTGGCTGAGAGTTAGGCTCTGTCTAAAGGATACAAGTTAGAGAAAAGGAATGCTGAAGATAAAGGGTCTGCTAATTAGGGACAGAGGACCAGATGACTCGAGCGGTTTGTTGTGTATATTGAGCACTTGCAGGTAGGTCTGGCACAGCCTTAGGCCGGTGAGTCACAAAGGCCATCTCTAAGAAGGACGGGGGCATGATGAGGCTGTCTGATCTCCTTTCTAGTTTTAGGGATCCTCTTGGCCAAGAGGGAGGCCAGTCAGTTAGTCTCTGAGGGGGGAGCCTTAAGATTTGATTTTATTTTAGTTCACATTTCCTCTTTCCTCTGACTTTCCCGGTCTCTGCCTCTCATCCTGGGGGAGCTGCTTCTCTGGGCGCTGGGCAGACACACTTGAGGCCCTGCCTCCGTAGCCTTCCCTCCGTGACACCGTCTGCCCCAGATTTGTGTCCTCCCGTCTTCCCAGGTTGGGGAGACATCCCTTCGGAGCTGTCTCCCCACCAGCCTGGGAAGATCACTGCAGATGGTTCTCCCGGGCTCGGCGCGGGAAGTCTCAGTCACAGAAGCTGCAGAGCTTAATCAACAGGACACTCAGACAGCTGGCACAGAGCAAGAACAGAGGCAACTGAGCATCTTTAGAAGGCTCTAATTTTTAGCACAACCCAATAAAATACTTAAGCAGCGTGATGTTCACTGGGCTGTTGTCCCATTCAACATAGGACAGCTAAGAGCTCTATCTGGATGTCTGGCTTGATGACATTTCCATTTTGAAAATTAGGTCAAATAGAAATATAGTGATAGGTGGTAAGTTTCTTAAGCTCAAGTCTTTCCTTTACTTCATGTACATGTCAGCATCTTCTCTAAGCTTTCAACTTTTCAGAATGAGCTAGAACTTTAAGCCATTTTCTCTTATAACCATCTTAAGTTTTTACCTTTTAAGTCATCAGATACTTATTTTTTATTATCACCAGGTCTCTGCTTTGTGTAATTCCTTGCGAGGCCATGACTATGAAGGCAAGCTGGATCTCCTAATAACAGGCAGCATCTCCTTTCCCTTTTCTTTCTTATAATGTTTCTTAACTTAATGATTCTTAAACTAACTTAGGGATCATGTGGTGCTTACTGAATTTAGCATAAAGGTTGATTATTTAGTCAGTTGTTCAGAGGATGTGTTAGATGCCAGCTGTATACCAGGAATGTTCTGCGTGTCAAGGAAATCATGATGAATTAACGTGCTTGTGGTCCTTACCTTCATGGAGTTTACGTTCATTCCAGCTGAGCAGATTGGCAGTCATCCATTGATCATCACAATTACATCACTAAAATTTTGATAAGTGAGATAAAAGAAAAATGCAGTTAGTAAGTTAAAGCCTAACCTCCAGTGGTTGCAATTTACCAGTTGGGATTCTGTCTGTGGAAACCTATTTCATCCTATAAAAAACAAAAATTGATAAAAATGAAATAAACTAAACTATGTTTTACAAACACTTATCAATAACATAGAACTGTAATGTCTGTATTCCATTCTCTGCTCCTCGGTCTTCCTTCCTTCTCATGGTCACAAAGCCCACTCCAGTTACCAGAGATGGTCACAGGACTGGAAAGAGATAAATTCGAGTCCTTCTTGAGAAGATTTTTCTAGGTGGAGCTGTGGAGAAAGTTTTGCCTTTGTTGGCTATGGAGTAGAGTGGGTGTGAGTCCAGGCTATGACCATGCTCCTTTCCCCAGCTCTTCTCCAGTCCTTGTGAATGCAAACAGAATGGAGCCAGCACGCAGGGAGAGGTGGAGATGAGAGAGCCCCAACGCCAGAGCTCCCAGCTTCAGTCAGACCTGAGGCCAGTCCTCACGGCTTTTCCCATGGTTGGGATATGCAGGAAGCTCTGTACTCCTGTTCCCAACTTCCATGAGTTTGAGTCCATGTCGGTCGTTTGTTAACAATGAGTCCACATTAATACAGAAAGAAAGCACTGGGCGGTGCCTGTGGCTCAGTAGGTAGGGCGCTGGCCTCATATACCAAGGGTGGTGGGTTCAAACCAGGCCCCAGCCAAACTGCAGCAAAAAAATAGCCGGGCGTTGTGATGGGTGCCTGTAGTCCCAGCTACTCGGGAGGCTGAGACAAGAGAATCACCGAAGCCCAGGAGTTGGAGATTGCTGTGAGCTATGATGCTACAGCACTTTTATAGAGGGCGATAAAGTGAGACTGTCTCTACAAAAAAAAAAAAAAGAAAAAAAGAAAAGCACTTAATATTGTAAATATTTCTTACAGCAAATTATTACATGTGGCTGGACTTCCTGTGCATATTTTAGATTAGATTCTTTTTTTTAGAGACAGTAGAGTGCTGTAGCGTCACAGCTCACGGCAACCTCCAGCTCTTGGGCTTAGGCGATTCTCTTGTCTCAGCCTCACAAGTAGCTGGGACTATAGGCGCCCTCTACTATTTTTTGTTACAGTTTGGCTGGGGCTGGATTTGAACCCACCACCCCGGAGCCCTACTCACTAACACACAGGCAC
>CAUYRH010113004.1:0-13290 GCA_963574655.1 Perodicticus potto | reverse complement strand
CAGGAAGAGCAGACAGCAAGGCACCATCCATGAAATTTACCAGCAAGAAGAGCACGGGAAGGAGACAGCAAGGCACCAGTGTCTTCCGCACAGGTGTCCGGCCCTTCCACACGCTGGTTTCTCCATCTGCCACAGCATCAGTGCTGCCAGGGCCAAGGCAGCAGTTGTAGGGCTGCCTTGTCCTGCATTAGTATCACATGTAAATTTCTTAGTGTCATGTTTTGTGGACTAGCAGCATCAGCATTATCTGGGGATTTGTTAGAAATGCAAATTCACAGGTACTATCTCAGACCTATTGAAACTGTGTAGAAAGAGTTCAGCAGTCTGTGTTTAAACAAGTTCTTCTAGGAAATCATAATACATGCTCACATTTGAGAACCACTGGTTTACAGCATTCCAGGATACGTGGGTGCTGTATTCTCTCATTCCCAACAGAGACTATTATTGTGCACATGTGGTAGTATGTACATTGTGTGTAAGAAGGGTTGAATCTTTCTACAAATGGTTTGAACAAGTCACCTGGCTTATATATGTAGAGTAGATTATTTTGATCTATTGATCTATATCATCTTAAATTTACTTTTCCTCAAATCTGCTGTCAATTTACAGAAATCACAGGTACTCACTGATAATTGGAAGCAAAACATTGGGCATACTGAGGCATGAACAGATATAAAGGACATTGAAATCCAAGAAGGAGGGAGGGTGGGGGATGCGTGAGGACTGAAAAGTCACTTGTCACTGTTCTGGTGATGGACACGCTAAAAGCCCTGACTTAAGCATTATACGAAGTATCCATGTAACAAAAACATTTGTACCCCCTTAATATGTTGAAATTTAAATAAAAAGAAAGCTCTCCCCTACTTTATTTTGTTGTGTAGCTGGCCCATTGTTAACTTTTTCTCTCCTTGAACTTAATTCCAACTATTTGGTACAATATGAAAACAGGACCCTATCTTAATAGATAATTGAAGTATACAAGAGAAACTGGAGGACAGATAGTATGCCTAATTCTCTCACATACATTTCATATCAGTAATACCTCAAAACAGTTCTTCACCTTAACAACTGCTAAACTACTTTCCAAAATTGGTGTAGCATTTTATTTTATCACCAGCAAAGTCAATGGGTTCCAATTTCTCTATATTCTTTTAGATTTTTCAAGGTCTGAGTATAGCCATCCTATGGGTATAGCATGTTATATCATAGTGGCTTTAATTTGCATTTTCCTGATAACTAATGATATTGAACATTTCATATGCTCATCAGACATTTGTTTACATATATATTTAAATATTTAATTATGTTACCTTGTATAAGATTTTTATATATCTAGGTAATGTTCATAAGTTTTATAAATATTTTCTCCCAAACTGTTTTTTTTTAATTTTTTTAATATCTTTGGAAGCACAATTATGTTTTAATTTTTCTGAAGTCTAATTTGTCATGACTATTCTTTCATAGATTTTGTTTTTTGTAGAAAATAATCAACCTAAAATCATGAAAAACTTCCCTAATATTTTCTTCCTGACATTTTATAGTTTTAGCTCTCATTTTTAGAAAATCTATGATTTAATTTGCTTCATTTTTATATGTGCTGTGAGGGAAAAGTCTACTTGGTTTCTGGATGTCTTCTTTGTTTTCATAATCCTGTTTTGTCATATCTTTATCTGAAATAGACATTTTCTATTGAACAGAATTCTTTCCATTCTTTGATCTTCTGCTGGTTTAGATTTGTTTTATTTTTAATATGTTTAATTTATATTTTTTTAAAATTCTACTTATTGACAGATAAAAATTATGTATACAATGTTATTTTGGCATATGTATACATTGAGTAATGGCTAAATTGAGGTAATTAACATGTATATTACCTCACACACCATTTTTTGTGGTGAGAACATTTTAAATCTTCACTATTAGCAATTTTCAAGAATACAATGCATTGTTATTAACCATGATCTTCAATTTGTACAATGGCTCTCTTGAGCTTATTTCTCTCATCTGACTCAAATGTTATATCCATTTGGCCATGATGTTCCCAACCAGCCCCCAAACCCATTCACAGTTCCTAGCAACAAACATTACGCTCTCTACTTCTGTGAGTTCAAAGTTATTTAGATTCCACATATAAAGGGAGATCCAGTGGTATTTGTCTTTCTAGACTTATTTCTAGACTTGTCTTTCTTGGCTTATTTCTCTTAATGTCCCCCAGGATCATCCATGTTTTTACAAAGGACAATGTTTTTTTCTTTTTTTTAGAGTGAAATAGTATTACATTTATATATATATAATGTTTCCTTTATACTAGTATTCCATTATACTATTCTTCCAAATAGTATTCCATTCATTTATACACACACACACATATATAAACATTTATATATATAATGTTTTCTTTATTCATTGGTCATTTGATGGGCACTTTGGTGATTAACATATCCTTACCTTTGAATAGAAGACTTGTTCCTGATCACTAGCAGCCATTCCATCACTAAAGTGCCTGTTAAATGTCTTTGCATCCTCCATACTAGCTTGGCTAATAGTCTCATTTAAAGACTTCCCTCTTATATTCTGGTTTTTCTTTTGATTGAATAAAGACTTCCTTCACATCAGTATAAATGCCCTATACCAGTACATTTATCAGTAATTCACCTTATTATAAGTAATAGTGTAATTTTAGTTTCGTCTTGAATCGCCATGAAATCATGAAATTTCCAAGAATGTATTGTCATTCAGAGGTGTCTAACCTGCCGTGGCTTGCAGGTCCCATGCAGATTATTTGAGGACTGTTTTGCTTATCTGTGGTGTCAGAAATAATGAAAAGTATGCACAGACTTTTTTTAAAAAATCATCAGCTTTGGTAGTGTTTGTGTATTTATTTAATGTGTGGCCCAAGACAATTCTTATTATTCCAATGTGTGGCAAAAAAAAGAACGAAAGTTGGACACCTCTGAATGTATCTACTGCAATCTTGGTATCTACTCCAGTAGCTGGATTCTTAGAGGTCACAAATGTTTAGCCTGTTGTTAAATCACTAACAACTCCCAGAACTGGTATTAAATCCTAGGTCCATTGAACATGGTCCAGGATGGTCTCAGTTACTCATATTTCATTATCACTTTGAGCATCCTTAGTTTCTTAGGATTGAAGTTGCTAACCTATGAAGAGTGTCTAGGTACTTCTTTTATTGTGCTTGTTAACATCTTTTACTTTTATCATATTAATAATTTTATTTTATGGTCTTTGATTTTTCTGTCTTCCTCCCCTACCAAAACTACAATTTCCTTAGGAAAATAGTCTTATTTATTTCTACATCCCCATTAATGTACACAGTACTTAGCCCAGGGAAGGGGCTCAGTAAATGTTAGAATTTACTTCCATTAAATTAGATCAACAATTGAAGTTAACATATTCAACTGAATTATGAGTATAATATAATAAAGTCACAAATTTATTCTTAGTCAAAAGAGCTGGATAGATTTTAGAAAACTCCAACAGAAGGTTATAACTAACTGGTGTAATGAATTTCAAACAGATGGTCAGCAATAATGCCAAGCCCATTCTTATTTCAATTCCTTTGAAAATGATGCGGTGAGTGTTGACACGGATTTGTTTTGATTGCCAAATTAATCATCATTCACTACATTCTTCATTATGAGAGCCTAGAAATCAATGGATGTGGTGGTTCAGCTCATTCACATGGATAGTTTTATATGCCATATCATTTTTGTTGAGGAATTTTAAAATTATAATATTTTTTAAGTTGTGAATTGCTTTTTTAAGGAGAATATGTATTTCATTTATAAAATTCACTTTATTTTGATATAGCCACTATCTGATACAGATAGTTTTAAGTCCATTATTTAAATTTTTTTTTAATAATTTAATAATAAAATTTCTATTTTCTTTAAAATGATTATGAACATTATTTACTTTGACCTATTTTGTTATAGAACCATTAAGGAATTTAATAAGGAATTAAAAATATTAACAACTTAGTATGGCTACACACTAAGAGTCACCTGGAGAATTTTTTAAATTACAGTGTTTAGACCCACTCCCAAAACAATGAAACCAGAATCTGGGGTTATATCAGAAAACAAATTTCTTATACGACTAACAATAGTTGTGGACAAACTTCATTATCATCTTAACCTTTTATTCTGTTTATGTTTTATACATTTTGAAGTGCTACCGGATACCAAGGATTTAGTAAATTTCTGCATTTTGAGTGATTCTTTTAAAATCATAGTTGAGGATAATATTATTGAGACATCTTCAAAAACTTCATGAATGGCCTACATTTCCATTAGTACTTGGTACTTTTAGGTGCTCCTAGCCTAAGAATGTGTTAACAACAGGGCGATGGACGTTCCTTTTAATAATGCAAAAAGAGAGTCAAGTATTTCACTTTATTATTGAATAACATTAGCTTTATTATTATAATAGAATACAATATGACATAAAGTTAAGAGCTTTTGCTAAACTCTGTAAAGCAGTACATGCACCTGCCATAAACAACCTTGATTCATGTTAAGTTTTATTGCCACTTCACTGCACTAAGGTGCAATAAACATTCAGTGTCATCTTTAAAAAAGTTTTTTTCCTGGGAGTAAACAGGAACTGTTCCCTAAAAGAGTGTATCTTTATTTTCAAGGAAGACTTAACTAGTATTACATGGTTTAGCAAAGCACAGTAGAAAAGCTACATAGAATACTTTGTCTTTGATAAACTGTGCAATCAATTTATACAGTAGAATACTATCCACATATACTAACAAATTAAGAAATAATAGAAATGCAGTCATTGCATAGCAGAAAGCAGACTAATAGGAAATATTCACATCTAATGAACAAAATACAGAAAAGTTAGCCATGAGGAGCTTGGAAGGTAAAAAGCTCTCAATAAACACATTAGGTTAACGCCGAAAAATAACAAAATAAACAGCAACACAGAAGTTAGAGCCATAATTTATTTTATTTTCTATACATAATATCTATACATGATAGCAGAGAACGAAATGTCCTTGGTTCAGCCTTTATTGGCCTAGCTCATGAAATTTAGGTGGGACAAACTCAAACAATTAAGCACATTAAAAAAGAAAAACCAGAGTTTGTTTAGGAAAACACAATGTATTTTCCTACATCATTGGATAGCAGCTTTTTGAGAAAAACATTGTTCAAAACTTGGGTATGGATCCCAACTGTCTTATTCAGTATTTATGCTAGGAGGTTTATGTTGTAGTAGTCTAAATGTGTTTAGACCAGGACCCATGGATTCTGAACACAAAATTTAAATATCTGTGAAACTGTCAGACAAAAGGAGCCTTCAAAAATACCTTCTTCATAAATATTTATCTCTAAAACATCTGGGCAGTAATGAAACAGACTAGAATTTTTATAGAGTATATTAATGAACCTCTGTAATTTAAAGCCCTTACATAGTGTACCTACAAATATATTGCTACAGTATAAATGAAATGTAATAATATTACTCAATAAAAGCTATTTTCTGTACATTCTTTCATGTATTTTATATTTAATGTTACATATGATACAACACTTATTGAAATAGTTGGTATCAGCAAATATAGCAATAATATACAGTTGATTTTCTAGCTCCAACTAATACTTCCCATTTTCTTTCTACATTACAGTAGCCTAAAACAGGGAAATGTGGTGTGGCATGACTTGAACAGACAGCAACTGATCTACTACTATACAGCAGACAACAGTTTGAAATTAGAAGCTTTTTCTACATAGGAGGATTTGATACCCATATGTTTTAAGTTCCATCTGATTCCTACCAGCTGTTCTGTTCTTAAACGCAGGCTCTAAATGCATTTCCATAGCATTTAACAACATTATAACAGCTAAGAGTGGTGATTCCTACACAATATTTTAAGAACACAACCTTTAAAAAAAGTAAAAAATGTATAATCTCATGCTGTATATTTACATATATAATTTATATATTCTATTTTTGTTTGCTAGTCATAAATTTCAATCTACAGCTTTTAATGTAGTTATATAAAAGAATACATTCAACAATTCTAGAGCTTGCAAATATTTTTGCCCCTCTATAAACATTTTTATAGTGAGAATCAAATGATTGATTATTGGGCCCATGTGCTATTGGGAAATAGGGAGGAAAAGGGATTTTTGAATTATTTTATTCTATTTTAATTATTTTTTTTAGTTTTTATTGAAAGCATGTGTATGTTAAAGTGATTCTTCTTTGAGTTTAGTGGTAATAGCTCAGATGATGATGAAGTAGCCTATTTAAAGCATTTCTGTCCATTGGACTAAATCTGCTCTATGGTGAGCAGCTGTATCTTTGCCTATGAAATTTCCATGAATTTTAAAATAGCATTTTATGACTAAATAATGGATCAGGCATTTTTTAAAAGGAAAAAATGGGCATGTTTAGCTTTGGAAACAAAATGTTAAAGCTATCTATACATCTACTTAAAAAAACAAAACAAAAACATAAGCACACCATATTGTGCAATAAAGACAGATTTTGAAAAATTTTTCTTCATCAAACATTTATAATTTATCCTTTTAAACACCTTCACATAAAAATATTTTTGACATATACAGTAGCTCTCTTTTTTTTAGAATATTTGGAAATATATATCTACAAATGGAATTGGGGTTATAGTTAAATTTTATTTTTCTTCTACTTTCCCCCTTTTTTTGACCACTTTCTCCCTCCTTTCCTTTCTCATTCTGTCTCCTTCTAACATGACTTTCCTCTCACTTCCTCTCTCAGAATCCCAACTCTACACTACATACTCTGCTCTGCCTTGGGCTGCCAGACAGGGGTCTTTTGTTTTTCATGAAGTATGGAAATAAGGAAACCTTCAAATTCTTTAAGACAGAGGCAATAAAGCAAATGGGAATTACTGCTTTGAGAACATAAAGCAATTCCCAGTGCAGAGGACTGAACAATGGAAGGTGATTACAAATACCTACTGGTGTGGTGTGGGAGCTTTTAGCTGAGGCTCTCTGTTTAAATACGTTGCCCAGTAGACTAAATTAAAGATTCCAAATAGCAAGGGAAAGGCTATTCTTGACAGTCGGTCGATTTTGCTGACACTGTTAAAGGTTTTCTTGGGTTCCAGTGGTTTTGTTTCCTGCTTGACTTCTTTGGGTTCTATGGTTGCACTTTTAGCAATGGTGGCTAGCCCAGGGTCACCCCTGGCCAAATTTGGGGTGTAGCTGGTTGCTGTAGGAGCATAAGTGTTGTTTTTCTTAATGAGAGGATCCTTCATTTTCTTTGGCTATAGAAGGAAACAGTAAAGCATTCTGTTTAGAAAAACTTTGAGAAGTACAAATTCTAAGTTGCCGAACAAAGTAGCCTTTATTTTGCAACACGAGTCTGGGCTTTATTGAAATCTAAGAAACACCATTGATGACTGCCTTATGGGATAAATTTTAAATGTGGACACTTTCTTACAGCCTTTGCCATCAGGTGGTGGTGCACCCTGAGGTCTATTAAATATGGTAGAAGTTACCACCACAAAGGATTCTTTAATCTAATACATTTGTGTAACTATGAGATAAACATAGTCACCCAATTTTATAGTATAGACCAGCGATTTTCAACTGGTGTACCATGGCACATTGGAGTGTGCTGTGAGGTGTGCCATGAACATTTTAAAGAGATTGTTAATTAAATTATTTTTGAAAGAAGTTCAAAGTAAAGTATACTCTTTTTTTTTTTACTTTTTTTTTTTTTTTTGATGAACATAATTTAACTGTTCCATGGAAGTTTAATCATAGGTCCAAGTGTACCATGAGACAGAAAGGGGTTGAAAAACACTGCTGTAGACCCATTCAGCCTTGTTGATACACTCAGACTACACTGTACAGAATGCAGCAATACTCCAGTGGATTTTGATAATGGAACTGAATAGTCAGGGAGTATCTCGAAGTACCAGTATTCTAGAACAGAATTTGGGAAAAACTGCTGTAGAGCGAGTCCTCTGAGATTATTTCTAAATATCTTAAAGTCTCCACATCTCTGATTTTGTCCTTCTTCCCGCCATTCCAAGGCTCACTAGCATTTTTACATGCTTTTCTTTCAAACCCATAAATATCTGCCCTAGCTGTGACATAAAATCCACTCTGCAATAGGTTCTAATAGGGAAAACAGCAGTTATTGTTCACTTGATCATTTTCTACCATGAGGCATTCCTTGATAATTTCTTCATGTTATGACCCCTAAAACAATTGTATCCAATTTTTTGGATGGAGAAAATGTGCTTGCCCTTGATTTCACTCAAAACTATTTAATTTGCAAACTCAATTCAGCTGAGGTCTTATAAATTTAAGAACAAAGTGATTAGGCTCAGAAAACAACCAAAAGACTTTTTCAAGTGACGAAAATTACAGTGAACTTAACAGATAATGAGGTTGAAGAAATTTGTTTGCTTCTAATGTCAGCTTAGTTAACAGTTAATCACTGTTCTCAATTCAATAGAGACAACAGGAAAGCATATTTGACTAGAAATGTTACCTTCCTGTCTTTTATTTCCTTAACTCACACTTTGCACATCTATTCACTCAAACAACCTCTCCCTTTAGCAACAATGAAATTATCATAGCACTTAACTCTTCCTCATTTCTCCTGTCTGCATGCTTCATCCAGTCCCTCAGGCCCAAATATTGCTTCTCACAGGTTTAAAGAGACATAACGGCTATGTATCATGGAAGCTACAAAAGCATTTACCTTTTCTGGAACCACACTTTTGCCATCCCAAGCATAACCTCTTTTGGTGAAATAGTTGACCGTGGCAAACTCGATCAGAGCTGAGAACACGAAGGCGTAGCACACGGCAATGAACCAGTCCATAGCTGTGGCGTAGGCCACCTTAGGGAGGGAATTTCTGGCACTGATGCTCAAAGTGGTCATGGTAAGCACGGTTGTTACTCCTGTAAAGAAAAAAGTTAAATGTATATGTAGGTCCACGATGGAAAATTTCATTTCTGGAGGTCAGCATACTTGAACAAAGAGAAATCAACAGTACCACGATAGAAGGTGGTTTCTAATCCATCCCACTTTTGTTTGGGATGGGTAAGACTAATTTAAGCATGATGAAGTTTGTGGTACATAGTATGGCAGTAATTAGTACATTATATCGTAGGGCTGAACTATTTTGCTATGAAGAAGCTAGTATAACATAGTGAAAGCTTTTAAAAGGCCACTTTGAACAAGGTGTCCTGGGTAAGACAGGAAATAACACTCCTTACTGTACTCAGTTATTGAAATAGAAATCACAGATCCTCACTGCCTGTGACCCATAAAAAATCTCTGAATCCTTAATTCTGTTTAATCTTCTGTGTCTCCCAAATGTAAAAATGAGGAAGCCAAAGACTTTCTGGCAATTGATAGATTTGGGGATGGTAGTTTTCCACATTAACTTTTTTGCTTTCATAGCAATTTTTTATGATTCTAAAATAGCTACTCTTTTGAAGAAATTCCTGAAGCCATTGTATGTGTGTGTATATTTGTATGTGTATGCCAATATCTATAGAGGCATGCATTTTACATATATGTATAAGATATGTATATATGTGTATATATGTACATTTTGTTTAACTTGCTAGAGATCACAGAGCTAAGAATTAGCAAAACAATTATATAGACAGGTTTTCTGATTCAAATGTTTACAATCTTTCTCTTACTGCTAATGTGGTCTCTTCTTGCCTGCTCTGGATATCTATCCCTCGCAGTTCTCAAGTTCACCCTGTTTACTTTATTTAAATAATTATGAGTTCACATCTGAAAGATGATATTCTTTAATGTTCATTTAACAAATTAATACTGTGTAGCTACTATATGCAATACACTGTACTGGGTACAGAAGTATAATACTACATGCATAAATTTTCTTTTAAGCTATTAAAAAATATTTAAAAAACAATTCACAGCAACCTAGGTGGATCAAGCTACCTGCTGTAGAAATAATCCTGACCTCTCCCAAGGACAAGTCTCAACCTTACCACTTAAATGAATTACCTGGTAGGATCTCAGACTCATTCTGTACTTGTAAAAGTGATGATTTGTCTTTCTTTCTCTCTACTGTCTATACCATCATTGAAATTCCAGGAGAGGAAAAATTCTGCACAGACACTCACTAGATTATTGGAACGATTAAATTTTATAGTATGTGAAAGCATTTTAAAGATTATAAATAAAGTATTGGTTGAGAAGGTATTGTTCTGTGTATCCAAAATTTAAATCTGTGATTCTCTCTTTTGATAAATTTTAGAAAATCAGCATGGTCACATGGCTGGTAGGTAGTAAGTTTTTCTAAGCTGCTTTGCACCAAGCAGCATTCTTTAGTTTTCTATGAATTTCAAGGAAGATGGTCTTTGTAATTGCCTTAGAAAGTGCTATGATTAAGAAGAAACACTGAGATTTTTATTAAGTTGTATTTTGAGCACATTTTCAGAGTTGTAAGATATAGAACGACTTTCCACTTTGGGGATGTTTCAGAAAGTTTTGGAGCATTACCCATATTTCATACCTAACAAATAGCTGAAGGAATATTGGCTGGAAAACTGTCCCCAAATCCACATATTAATATTTACTTGAGCAAATAATAAGATACTTAAAAGATCAGACTAGACATGCACATGTACTCAATGGAAGTTCCTTATATTGTCCACATCTATATGTTGACCAGTTTTATCATAGTCCCTTCAGCGGTCAACTTATGGAGGTTCTACTGTATTTTATTTTATTGTTCTCATTTTATTTGTTTTAAACAGCATTACTTCAGTTTTCTTGCAGTCTTATTTTATAGGCAACTGAAGCCCATGAAGGTGAAATCAATTGGCCAATGTTGTTCAGTTAGGTAATAGGTGGTAAGACTGACTCTAAATCTTTGATGTACTTAGTAGCAATAGTTAGATGACCACCCTGCCTACAAAAGCATGGGAGACCACGAAGATGATCTTTTGAGGCATAAAATAGACTTCAACTTTGTTTTATGGTAAATGCCTTTACAATATTTGTTTGTTTTTTTTCCCTTTGGTATTTTTTTAAAAATATCTGTGTCCCTCTCAGGCATATCACAGAGCTCAGAAAAATGTGCTGAGTTCAGACTAAAATGAATAGAAACATGTGTACTAAATAAATGTTAAAAGGCTAAAGGTCTGAAAAATTGTATTTGTGATTCTATTGAATTTAAAACATTACAAATGTACAACTTGAAACACAAATACTTGCCATAGTGGAGGTTACAGATATGCAGTTGTGTTCACTAAAAGGGCAGAAGTCAGTTGAGACATAAGGTCATTGGAAATGTTATTAACATAGCAATGGTTTTTATCTATAAAACATCCTGAAACACTTTATAAATTTCCCAATACAAAGGGTAGGATTTGTTGGGGTGGGGGAGGATCATAATTTAAAAAAATGTTGTTCACTATACTTCTGGGATCATTCTACAAAAATAAAATAAAACAAAATACATAGGTATTTTTAATTTCTCAGTGAATAGAGGGCTCAAACAGCATATACAAATGCTAGTTGTATAAGCATCTTAAAAAGAGCTCAGTGTCCAGTGGCTTCAACACTAGTGTGGTTATAGGGAAAAATGAGTTTGATGTGAACTGCTTGTTTGGTCTGAAGCTAGAATTATTCAGACTCTTCTAATTTAGCTGTGATGAGGCTATTATAAGAACAAAGATTTGGTGGTTTCCAATCTGGAACCAACTTGCCAAGTTCAGAAGAAAAGATACTTCTCTGGGAACTTATTGCAGAGTTTTGTCCTTTTTCTGAGATTGTATTTGTAGAATGAGCCTTGATAATTGCTCATGATCAATGAGCCTTTCACCAATAAATATGTGGTTGTTATTTCCAAACAAATGAAGCTAACCACAACAACCTCGTTCCATGTCTTGTCAAGGCAGTGAGTGGACACAGAGGTGATGATACAGCATCACACTAACAGCACAGACTCCAGACCTAAGCACTTGGGGCCTTCTCCTGAATCCTTCACTTAATAGCTTCTGACCTTGGGCAGATTATTTAATTTCTTGTTCCTTAGCTTTCACTTTTACAGGATGAGGATAACCACAGTACAGAGGAATTTTAGGGCTAAATAAGATAATATAGGCTAATTGCATGGAACAGTGTCTGGTATTAAAGTACTCAATAAATGTTATCTATAATTTTATGATTATTCAAGATGTTAACTGCCAGACTGTAATTATAATGAGGGGATTGGTTTATGCTCAGTATACTACTATATTCTGTGCCTAGAGTATAGAAGTACATCATAGTAGGTTTTAAATAAAAATATATGGAATGAATAAATCAATAAAATTATTGTAGTGGAATGAATGAATCAATAAATTTGTTTAAGTCTGTGCAGTACAATTGTGATAGTATACTGGGATACAGGCAGGAAATACCTCTTTATATGAATCACAAATGCTGCAATAACGCATTAGAAGGGAAGTTTTCCCATTAGTAAAATGTTATTCATCCCTGAAACAATTCCCTACTAGACTGACTTAACTTGAAGCATTTAGGTCACTTAAATATGACCTAAATAGATAGGAAATACATATATTTGCAATTCTTTGTGAATACACAAATAGATAACGTGAGGTATTCCCATACTGGATATGATGGCCATTAAATATCTCTCTTTAGCCATATCAACATTGTGATTAACATATCATACCCCAGAAGATCACGTCTTGCCCAGACAATATCAGCAAGATATATATACTGCTTTGTTTTTTGGTTTTGTTTTGTGGGGGTTTTTTTGTTGTTGTTGTTTGTTTTCAATATTGTTGTTTTGTTTTCAATTTCAACATTTTCCTTAAAGATTTTTCTTTTCTTTTTTTTTCTTTTATTTCTTCATTTTTCTAGTTTAAATATAATTTTCCATTGTTGCCTTTTTCAACAATTATACATCAATTTTGCTAGTGTTTCTACCCATAGTAATTGTTTTTTTCCCCAATCTTACCCTGTAAAGTTTTCAGTTTGCTTGTTTTGATTTGATTTATTGCATTTTTGTCTTCCCTCTCTACTTGGTGGAGGTGGTGTACTGTGTCCAAACAGGCTGGCAAAGAGCTGCTGACCTAATCACCCAACCCGGCACCCTAAGAGGTTGGGGGCTCTTAAGGTTGGGTCAAAGTACCCTACTGTACACCTATATTGTTCCCATCCCACTCTTTCTATCAATAGTTGCTTCTACCCACCCCCTCTCCTTTCTCCTTTTTCTTTTCTTTAATTTTCTTTCTTTCTCTCTTTCTTCTT
>CAUYRH010113001.1:0-11606 GCA_963574655.1 Perodicticus potto | reverse complement strand
GGCACCCGCCACAATGCCGGCCATTTTTTGGTTGCAGCCATTATTGTTGTTCGGCCGGCCCGGGCTGGATTCGAACCCGCCAGCTCAGGTGTACGTGGCTGGCGCCTTAGTCCGCTGAGCCACAGGTGCCGAGCCGTCAATCTTTTTTTTTGAGAGACGGGGTCTCATTTTGTCGCCCTCAGTAGAGTGCCGTGGTGTCTCTTGGGCACCTCCACCTCTTGGGCTTAGGTGATTCTCTTGCCTCAGCTCCCATGTAGCTGGGACCACAGGCGCCCACCACAACGCCCGGCTATTTTTTGTTGCAGTTTGGCTGGGGCTGGGTTTGAACCCACTACCCTCGGTATATGGGGCCAGCGCCCTACTCACTGAGCCACAGGTGCCGCCTGCTCTTGTCAGTCTTTCTCCTTTTCCCCCTTCCTTCACCCCCAGAGATGGAGGGAGAAGTGGATCTAGTCCAAACTGTGCTCCCAGAGTCCTCTGACTCTGGGCTCCTGGTCCTCGTCCTCTGCTCACCTGTGCAAAAGCATCTTGTTGTGACTCTTGGCTACTGCTGAGCGAGGGGCATCTGTTGTCTGGGTCTCTGGAATGGTGGTTAATAGCCAAGCAGGGCAGAGCCGGGCCTGTCTCCCTTCTCAGTCCCACCCTCAGCCCTACCCTGGTGTCGTAGGCGATGCAGCATCTGAGGGGAGGCCTTTAGAAGAAGAAAAGATTTCTAAGCAATGGGGGCCTGTAGGCTGTCTAGGATCAGAAACGTTCAGTGTTCTCCCAAAATAAACGTCATTAACTGAAGAGTGCTCCGCAAAGCAAGTTGATGACTTTTTAAAAATTAGCTTTATTCCCACCCAAAGAATCGAATTAAGAATAGTAACAGCGAAAAGTGGCTTCTAACTCCCCCTGAGCTTCAGAATGATCCGAAAGCCTTTTGAAAAATAAAGACATCTGCGCCCAGATGCAGTGAGTCAGTCTACGGAGTGGGCTGGGCCTCCATTTGCCTGGGGAGTGACGCCATCAGGGCGTGCCACTGCCGGCCTGTGACTTCCACTGAATTCCCTGCTGGCGATTTGAACCCCTCAAGGCTGCTTTCCTCAGTGGGGTGAGGAGCGGGTGGGGGAATGTGCTCTAGTCCTGGAAGGCTGGGACCGAGCCTCACCCTTGCTTTCCTGACATCCCAGCCCCGTGGGCAGCCAAGAAGCCTCTCCCACGCCGTCTACCACCCAGCTAGGCCCACCTTGCTGCCCATTTCCAAGGGAAACCCGTGAGAAAGTCCAGAGTTAGAAACACTTCCTTCCATGTTTTGTTTAAAAAGAAAAGGTCTTTGCACGCATATGGCACATTTCTTCAGACAGCAGCAACTCAGGGCTGTGGGCTGACTGTATAAAATGCAGCTCTGAGAACCACTCGCCGGGGAGGAACTGGGCACGGGGGCTCTGGGTGAGGCTGCGGGGAGCTCGGGTCGGCCTGTCTCCTCTCTGCAGGGGCCCGGGGTGCTCGAAGCCAGCGCCTCGAGAGGAGGAGTAGATTCCCAATGTGCCCCTGCGTCTCGCACTGTGCCTGGCACAGAGCCAGTGCCCAGGAAATAGTTGAGGACCGAATGACTGTTAAAAAGGACCCGAAAGAGGCGTCCTGTGGGAGGGGTGGAGAGAGGAAAGAAAGGGGAGAACAAGAAGTGTGGACATGCAGGGAGTCCTTGTCCCTTTCTGCGGAGGCCTTTTCCTTCAGGGTCAGGGGGCTGCACAGAAATGATGTATGTTAAAGAACCAAGCCCCATGCCTGTCAGATGTTAGCACGCCCGCGTATTCTCTTCTTCAGACGGTTTGGTATCTTGCTGCTTCTGAGGTCTCTTCCCAGCCACGTGCATGGAGGGGGCTGGAGGCGGCAGCCTCTTCATCACTGGCCTTAGAGCTTGGGTTGTTCCCTGGGCGATCGGGAGGCCCTGGGTTGCCCTGGCCACAGCGTCCCCTCTCTTCCCTCTGCCCAGGCGTCCTTCGAGGTGTCGGTGGAGGCGCGGAGCTGCCCCAGCAGACGCGCGGAGCACGTGTTCACCCTGCGGCCCGTGGGGTTCCGGGACAGCCTGGAGGTGGGAGTCGCCTACAACTGCACGTGTGACTGCAGCGCGGGGCTGGAGCCCAACAGCGCCAGGTGCAGTGGGAACGGGACGTACGCCTGCGGCCTGTGCGAGTGCAACCCCAGCCACCTGGGCACCAGGTGCGAGTGCCAGGAGGGCGAGACCCAGAGCGTGTACCAGAACCTGTGCCGGGAGGCGGAGGGCAAGCCGCTGTGCAGCGGCCGCGGGGACTGCAGCTGCAACCAGTGCTCCTGCTTCGAGAGTGAGTTCGGGAAGATCTATGGGCCTTTCTGCGAGTGTGACAACTTCTCCTGTGCCAGGAACAAGGGGGTCCTCTGCTCAGGTAGGTGTCCCAGCAGCCTCTTCAGCTCTGAGCCAGACCACGCCCAGGCACTGTTAGGGCAGCCTCCCAAAGCCTGCCTGGCACTCAGGGTCGGGGTGGAAAGTGTCACTACCGTGGCTCTCCTGGGAGGAGGCTGGGCAGGGTGGGGACCAGCGTGCCCTGTACAAAACCAGAAGGCACCCCCTGAATCGTGGGCGCTCAGGTTTGGAGGGATTGCCTGTGAGTCATACAGCTTACTTCCCAGCTAACGCAGGGCCGGCCGCAAGCAGCTCCAACAGTGAGTCGGTCTCTTCTTGATTGATTGCCTCCAGGGACAGGGTGACCACAGAGGGGGTTGGGGGGTAATCATGGCCATCGCTTGTCAGACATGGTAATCATTTCTCATTGTTGCACCAGCAAATCAATACAGACTCAATGGCTTAAAACAATACACATTTATTCTATTGCAGTTCTAGAGATAAGTCTGATGTGGGTCTCATTCAGCGCAAACCAAGGTGTCAGCAGGGTGTGTACTTTCTAGATGCTTTAGGAGAAAAGCTATTTCCTTGCCTTTTCCAGGTTCTTTTTTTTTTTTTTTTTTTTTTTTGAGACAGAGGTTCATTCTGTTGCCCTGGCTAGAGTGCTGTGGAGTCATAGCTCACAGCAACCTCCAACTCCTGGGCTCAAGCAATCCTCCTGCTTCAGCCTCCCGAGTAGCTGGGACTATAGGTGCTCACCACAACATCTGGCTAATTGTTTTTTTCTATTTTTCGTAGAGATGGGGTCTCCCTGTTGCTCAGTCTGGTCTCCAACTCCTGAGCTTGGGGGGTTCTCCTGTAGCAGCCCCCTAGAGAGCTAGCGTTGCAGGCATGAGCACTGTGCCTGGCCCTTTTCCAGGCTCTAGAACTGTTTTTCTTTTATCTCATGGCACACTCGAACCTATAGTTAAACTTCTGCGGCAATAATGTTGATCAAAAAAAAAAGAGTAAAAAAATATACTCAACTATGCTTTGAACTTCTTTCAAAAATAGTTTAATTAATGATCTTTAAAAGTTCATGCAGCACTCCTAAGATCAGTGGTTCTCAATCTTCCTAACGCCGCGATGTATTTTCATTGTTACAAAGGGGTTGCCACCCCCAGGTTGAGAACCACTGCCTAAGATCCCCTCACAGGGGCCCGCTGAGAGTCACTGCCTCCAGGCTGCCCGTATTCTGTGGCTGTAGCTCCTCCCTCCATTCTCAAAGCCAGCAGCGTAGCCTCTGCCCATCTCTCTCACACCCTCAATCTGCCTCTCTTCTCCCTTGTCTTTCTCTGATGCTCCTGCCTTCCTCTTATGTAGGACTCACAAGGGGAACTCAGGAAAGTCTCCCCATCCTGGGGTCCTTAATCACATCTGCAAAGTCCCCTTTACCACGTAAGGTAACATAGTCACAGGTTCCAGGGTTAGGTGTGGACATCTTGGAGGGGGCACTGTTATTCTTCCTGTCCCAAGTTCCTCCTTATGTTAAACAGAAACTTGTGTCTTAGTAACTTCCAATCAATGAGTCACTTTCCACACTCGCTTTTTTATGTAGCATCCTGTCAAACATCGGAAATCTTCTTTAGGTTTCTCTGTTCCCTCTTATTTAGCTAGATATCCCCGTCTGTCCTCTGAGGGCTCTGTCACGTGTTAAGCATGCTTCCCAGAACCGAGCGTGTTACGTGTCATGCTGGGTAACGAAGGCTCAGGCCAGAGTTCAGCTGAGCATTTGTTTGCTGTGATCTGGACATTCCGCTTCCACTGATGCATCTACCAATGCATTCACTCCAGAGCTTGTTTTTAACTTCAGTACCAAAAGTTGGAAGCTTTTTATTTTTTGAATGAGCAATAGCCAAGCCAGGTTTTCACTGTGTTGTGTTCATAATTTTTTGAATCTAAGCACACTTATTTACATTGATTCCAGTTACATGACAAGGAGACAGAGCCCTTTCTGCAGTTGCTTCTTGATGAGATACTTTAAAATCATGTCTCAACAGGGCCATTCCGTGCAATTGCATGCCACCTGCAAAGTTTGTAAGCAGGACCATGTTAGACAGGAATGTAGTTTCTTCTATGAATTATTATTCTGTGGTTTCTAGAAGTCCCTCTTTGAGAATGGTCTTCCAATTGGGAAGGGTTGGTTTGAAAGGAACTTAGGGTTCAGTTGAGAAGAGGAATCTAATTTCTTGCTAGAGAAAATAGATGCAACTAAGCAAATCAGGAACACGTAAGACTGTGGTGTGTCCAGGGGAGGACCAACCAGCCCTCCATGGTGGGTTGCACGGACTCGGGTTAGTAGGTGTGGCCTCTTGCAGCAGGCCCCACTGTGAGACAAGCGTGATCACAGCTGTAGGGTGGTGGGGCCAAAATTCCAAAACTGGAATTGTACCAGAAAGTGCAGGGCACAGGAATGTCACAGCAGAGTAAAGTAAGTAGAAAATCAGGATTTGATGTGCCAAACATGCAACAGGGATTTCCATCAAAGCGGTGATAGATTGGTATTAGCAAGATAGCTGTGTCTGACTTAGCAGGCAGGCCTGAGCCTGGGCTCATCACACCACAAGCTGGTTGTGTGACTTTGGGCAGGAGTTGTGAGGAATAAGAGAATGTGCCTTAGGAACCTACCATACTGCTGGCACAAAAGGAGGACGCACCCCTGAGTCAGTGCCATACCCTTGGGGAGCCCAGGCTGGCGCCTGGTGTGCGGGAGGGGCTGCCTCACCCTGGGAGTCTGCAGGCTTTGCCTAATAAATTCCAGCATGGTGGAATGGAGTTTCCATTCCCCTTAGTAACCACAATAAAAGCTCTAACAAGCCCAGCAGTATCTGTAATTGACTTTTTAGCAGTGTTTTTCTTTCTTTTTTTTTTTCTTTTTTCTTTTTTGAGACAGAGCCTCAAGCTGACACCCTGGGTAGAGTGCTGTGACATTGCTGCTCACAGCAACCTCCAATTCCTGGGCTCAAGCGATTCTCCTGCCTCTGCCTCCCAAGTAGCTGGGACTACAGGCGCCCGCCACAATGCCCGGCCATTTTTTGGTTGCAGCCGTCATTGTTTGGCGGGCCCAGGCTGGATTCGAACCCGCCAGCTCGGTGTATGTGGCTGGCGTCTTAGCCACTTGAGCCACAGGCGCCGAGCCCAGTGTTTTTCTTTTAAAAAGATATTAGCAAACATGACAGAATTGTCCCTTCATTTGCCTCAGCAGCCAGAAATAACCCTCTGATATATCTTCACCCCAGAAGACTGCTTGAGGCCGAGCAGCCTGGGAGCAAGGGCTTCTGAGTCAGATGACACAATTTACGGGCCTGTGACCTTGGTTGTCTTGGGCTTTTGCTTTTCTTATCTCTAAAGATGGGCCAACACCACTTCTTTCTGCATTATTTGGAAACTCGAAGGAGAAGGCAGAGGTGAAGGTTCTGGGCTGGTGCACAGTAGATGCCACCTGTCCTGGGCCTCCTTGCCCTCTGAGTCTGACATTTCTCTGCCTAGAGTGCAGAGCCTGGAGGCACAGGGCAAGTGGGAGATAAGTGTGAGTGGCCCTCAGTAGGAAAAACTTGTTGTTTGGTGAGCACTTAGCTTTTTTTTGCCTAACCGCCAGAACCCACAGTTCTTCTGAGTTAATCTTGCATTTCAGAATTCTGCCAGATCTCATATCCAAAAGGCCTCAGGTCCGTTTTCTCTTGCTCTTCCCTTCACCCCATATGATCCTGTGGTGTCGGGAGACTCTAACATGTCACAGGGTAGAAAAGCTGGAGGTTTGCCAAGCCCTTGAGGCCCCCAGATGAGTGATGCTTCAAGTCCTAACTCCCCAGGATTGCTGACATGGAATGTCTTCTTTTGCTCCCACTGGAAAAAACTATACACATTCATTAAAGAAAACTTGCAAAATACAGGGAAGTTGATGGATGTGTGGTTAGTTGGTGCTGTCTGTCTCCTTCTTGGTGACCAGGATTAATTGGGACCATCTGGCAAACTGGACAAGGAACTCTTTCACCCTCACTGTTTCATCCCTTCCAGAGCTTTGTATTCAGTCGAGAGAATGACCTTTCCAGAGGGCTGGAGGATTATCCTTAGGTCCAGAATATTCTGAAGAATAGAAAGACATTTTTTAAATCATCCATAATTTTCTGACTCATATTTCAAGAGGCTTCTTTCCATCTAGACTTTTTTCTAAGTTGATGTGTGTGGGTTTAAGACTGCATACAATTTTGTATCTTGGCTTTTTTCAGATATTATCCTAAGAGGTATTTGAAATTGACTTACTTTAGTAGATCGGCGATTGGAACATTTTGACTGTCTTTCCATTGTGCTCCCCACTAGTCTCCTCCACCCCTTCAATTTAAAAGCAACAACTAATTGAAACACGAAGCTTCATGGAGAAAACAGTCCCCGGAATGAGGTCACTGTTGTGTTTGACAGTTTAGGAGGGACTTAGTAAAAGGCGAAAGATTTAAGCGCTCTGAAGAGAAACCTGAGCATTTAGGAGGGACTTAGGACTGAGCCTGGCTCTAGGCAGGACTCGATGTCACACGTTCCTGCAGTGGCCCCCTGTGCAGTGTCGGGGGCCCAGCACTTTCCGCCCCTCAAACCGTGCAGCTCACTCAGGAGGCAGCTGGGAGTAGGTGTGTGAGGAATTCCAGCCCCCCATTCCTTGGCACCTGTGGTCAGCGTGGGGCTCCCACTCCGGAATTGTCTGCAGTGGTTTTGAGCTCTTGAGTCATTGCTGCATTTGGGGGCTGTGTGGGAGAGAAGACGCCTGTTTCCCAACCAGCACTCTTGCTCTTGAAGGTGCTGACACAGAGCGTCCTGGGCAGCTGACCTCAGCGCTCTCTCAGATTTTTCTCCTCCGTTTCCTCCGCAGTCTGTGCTGGAAGGAAATGTGTGGTTGTGGTCGGTCTCTGGAGGGAGCGAGGGGGGAGCACTGGAAGAAATGGCTGATGCAGAACCAGGGCCGGAATCAGTGGGGTCACCCTGGAGAAACTCCCCGCTCTCTCTGGGCTTTCTGTCTGTAAAAGGCTCATGGTCCTTACCCTCTACCTAAGACAGGACTTGGGGGGGAAATGCAAGTGATTTGGGGTTCGGAATATGTTATCCGTCATGAAAATGAGTAGTGAAACAAATCAGAGTAAGGGCTGGAAGCAGTTGAACAGCCTGCTATTGCTTTAGTGACGCACCGTCATGGGAATGTGTGTGTACTTAGGGCTCTGTCTCTCCCAGTGGTTTCTAGAAGTAGAACAGCTGGAGAATGGTCTGTCCTGTGAGTGTATGTGTGTGTGTACGCGCGTGTGTAACAAGAGCTTCCTGGGCCGGCGGGAGGGTTTCTATTCTTTTGGGTCTTGTAAAGTGTCAACTCTTCAGAGATGCTTGACTGATGGAATAGGAGAACAGGCTGTTCAGTTGTTTTGAATGCGATCAAGGTTTCTTGCTCAGGCTTTGTCGTTCTCTGTTGGTTTCTTTGCCCAGATGGTGTATTTCCTGAGATTTGGTTACTCGCTTTGGGGAACTGTTGAAATCAGTCTCGATCCAGATGCTTTCACAGTCCTGTACCAGAGGGCGCTGGATACCCTGCTCATGGCCAGCCTGCTGCTTGGGTTTCATATAGCGGAAACTTTAAATCAAGTAGGATATAGAATGTTGAACAGAATCCTTTTGGTCTCCTGACTGTGCGATTCCAAAAGGACATCTATGTAAAGGTTTTCTGTATATAAACACACGTGGCAATTAAATATGTGAGCTCACCCCAGGAATCATGCTGCAGCCCTCACTGCTGAATACCACTCTGGTCACCTTCCAAGTACTGCCCTTGGGAAACTCTGCACTGATGCCAGCGCCTTGTCCGTCCTTCAGAGTACTTTTTCTTGAACTACTTTATCTTAAGTTCTTGAACTTAAGTGTCAGACCTTGTAGAAAGATGGCTTTGATGGCAATTCCAGATGAAGAGTTTCTTTCTTTCTTTTTTTTTTTTTTTGTACGAAAGGTCTTTATTAGTGGGGGATGCTGCAGAGCAGCATTAGGGAGGAAAGAACAGAGAGAGAGAAAGGAGAGAGGGGCAGGGAGAGAGGGAAAGAAAGAGAGAGGAGAGAGAAAAAGCGAAGAGTTTCGACGTTGCTTTGAATAGCGGACTAGGTGCTGGCATTGGTGCATAGCTTCCCAAGGGGAGTATCTCAAAGGTAACTGTAGTGATATTCAGCAATAAGTTATGTAGCACTTTTGTAGAATGAGTTCATGAACTTAGTTATTAGCCCTGTGTGTGTATAACCTTATTATGTGGCAGTTAGAGGTCAAGGGGCGTCTGCTGTTCTCTCCCAAACATGAAAAGAGGAGCACGCCATTGGTGGCAATGTTCCTAGCAGCCAAGGCCAGCATTCAAACACAGGTACTGCATCTGACAGTTTTCAGCAGACTTAACCAAGTTCTCTCCCACCTCTTTGGTGAAAGGTATTTCTGAAATTAAGGCCAAGTTCTAGGTTCCTTGATTCTTGCCAAATGAAATACTTCCCATGGCAACAGTTATCCATATCTGTTTTTAAGTATTTCTCACCATATTTGTATTGTTTTCTTTAGAAATGTAGTTTTCGGCTCGGCGCCTGTGGCTCAACGGGCTAAGGCGCCAGCCACGTACACCTGAGCTGGCGGGTTCGAATCCAGCCTGGGCCCGCCAAACAATAATGATGGCTGCAACCAAAAAATGGCCGGGTGTTCTGGCGGGCACCTGTAGTCCCAGCTACTTGGGAGGCAGAGGCAAGCGACTCACTTGAGCCCAGGAATTAGAGGTTGCTCTGAGCTGTGATGCCACGGCACTCTATCCAGGGTGACATAAATAAATAAAATTAAATAAATTAATTAATTAATAAATTAAAAAAATAAATAAAATAAAAGCCAACTGTTTAAAAAAAAAAAAAGAAATGTCGTTTTCAGAACCCGTAGCTTGGTGGTTAACGCGGGGGAGCCCAGGTCAATGCTCTACCTTCTGTTACTGAATTGCTATTGATGTATTTCATAAATGGCTTGTTACAGGACCATCTTGTCTTCATGACAAAGGTCTCCAAAAGTACCTATTGAATGAACTGGAACTGGATATATTTAATTCTCAGAAAAGGGATGTCCTGGTAGGATTGCTACTATTGCATGCCTCCAGGGGAGCACCTGGAAACACCTTCAGGTTTTCTTCATGTATCTTCTTCTCTGCTCAATTTATAGTTACACAGATGCTATTGGCAAATGCAAGGATGCTATAGATCATTCATATGTATACATATCATATATATCTCTCAGAGGAGAATTCCCAAAGGCATCCCTCAGGCAGAACTTCAGGAACGTCATCACAGTATCTCCCACCTGATATATGTAAATCCTAATTATGCACATGGCCGTGAAGGCCAGGAGAGGCCTATTCCATTTTAGGGTACTAGAGTAGGGTGGTTCTGAAAGCAGAATTCGTTATGGGATTCTTCAATAACTGTCATAAGGAAGGATACACCTATAATTGGTAAAGACACATCTGAGGGACTCCATTTGCCGGGATGGTTGAGGACAAGGCCTGTGTCTCGGGATGGCGATGATAACACAGGCAGAGTTGGCAAAGACCGCGTCGTTAACTAGCACGGAGGGATTTCTCCTTGTCTCCTCCATAGAGGCACCATAATGGCCTCCAGAGGTGTTGTCATGTAGTGGAAAGAAAGTGGCTTTCGAGTAAGACAGACTTGGACTTCTAACCTGGCATTTCCCCTTTCTACCTCCGTGACCTTGGCTCTCCACTTAACTTCTGAGCCTTGTTTTTCTGATCTGTCAAATAGGAGAAAACACTTACCCCAGAGAGTTATTGCAATGATCAAACAGGACAATGTCTGCCGAGCTCCTTGCGCAGTGCCTTACCACCAGGGCTGCTGGATAAATTTCACTACCCACCAGCCCCCCCAGGAATATTTTCTTCCATGGAGATAAACATCAGAAATATCCATGGGTGTCAGAACAGGCCCAAAAGTTCTCAACAGACATCCTAAGGTCAGGAATTCTCTAAGGATTCCATCTGTATCCGGCCATTGCTCAAGTGCACTTGAAAGGCAGAAAGGTGCCAAAATGCATCTTTTAGGTGAGTCACGCAAACCAGGTGAGCTGTGCTGCTGGCTCTGGAGTCAGCCAGCCTCTGACCTCTCTGGTGGTCAGAGAAAGCGTTCTGGAAGAATCGGACCTTAGTAAGTCCCTGATCTTAGACAATGCAGCTACAGAGAGGCTACAGTGAGCTCTTCACTAAGGGTCATTTTGTTTTAGGCGGGTTGCTGTATTTGTCTCCTTCAGTAAGAGTTCATCGAACCCTCCCCGTATGCCACTGTGCTGTACTGGGTGCCAACGGGAAGAGGTTGGAGTTGCTTTCAGTCTTGAATTGCTAATTTTTTCTTGCCCCTGGAATTTTCCACTTCTTCTCAGAAACGTTCTGGGATTGAGGAACAGGAATATAAATCATCTTAAATACCTTCCCCATTCGGACTTGTTTGAGATCTTGAAAGACAAGAACCAGAGTCCTGGGAAGCATTTTGGGAAACTGCCTTGCTCTGTGCTGCTGGCTTAGCTCTGGAAATGGAGTTTTCTCCCTGCCCTTGTGCCCCGATCCTGTTTCCAGAAACATCTTAAGCGGCAAATTCACCAGAGATTCCAAAAAGGAATGGTCTGATCTCCCCTCATTGTCCTTCCCTTTCTACTTAGGAAGGGGAGTGGGCAAACCAGACCGTGTGATGAGTTGTATGTGCCTTTGAACTTCAGGCCTGGTCCTTAAGGTCATAAAGTTTGGCTTGTGAAGGAAATAATGAAATTTTTAAAGCAAAGGAGAATCCTAGGAAGACAATGGGAATGACAAAGGTAAGATCGTAGTCAGATGGGTTTGGGTAGTATTAGCTTTTTAGGATAACATGTTAGAAAGTTTTCCATTCTTAAATTTAAAACTATGAGAGACCTCTGTGGTTGACATAGTTATTCTTAAGGCTCTTTTTGTTTCTTTTCTTTTTTTTTTTTTTGAGACAGAGTCTCACTATGTCGCCCTCGGTAGAGTGCAGTGGCATCACAACTCACAGCAACCTCCAACTCCTGGGCTCAAGTGAGTCTCCTGCCTCAGCCTCCCAAGTAGTGGGGACACAGGCACCTGCCACAGTGTCTGGCTATTTTTTTAGTTGCAGCCATCATTGTTGTTTGGCTATCCTGGGCTGGA
>CAUYRH010113000.1:0-24507 GCA_963574655.1 Perodicticus potto | reverse complement strand
TAGAAGAAAGTGCAGGGAAAACTCTTGAAGGAATCGGCTTGGGTAAATATTTTATGAGGAGGACTTCCCAGGCAATTGAAGCAGTATCAAAAATACACTACTGGGACCTGATCAAACCAAAAAGCTTCTATACAGCCAAAAACATAGTAAGTATAGCAAGCAGACAGCCCTCAGAATGGGAGAAAATATTTGCAGGTTATGGCTTTGACAAAGGTTTAATAACCAGAATCCACAGAGAACTCAAATGTATTAGCAAGAAAAGAACAAGTGATCCCATCTCAGGGTGGGCAAAAGACTTGAAGAGAAACTTCTCTAAAGAAGATAGGCTCACGGCCTACAGACACATGAAAAAATGCTCACCATCCTTAATCATCAGAGAAATGCAAATCAAAACTACTTTGAGATACCACATAACTCCAGTAAGATTAGCCCACATGACAAAATCCCAAAACCAGAGATGTTGGCATGGATGTGGAGAAAAGGGAACACTTCTACATTGCTAGTGGGAATGCACACTGATAACGTTCCTTTTGGAAGGATGTTTGGAGAGTACTTAGACATCTAAAAATAGACCTATAATTCCTTTACTAGGTATATACCCAGAAGACCAAAAATCACATTATAACAAAGACATCTGTACCAAAATGTTTATTGCAGCCCAATTCATAATTGCTAAGTCATGGAAGAAGCCCATGTGCCCATCAACCCATGAATGGGTTAATAAATTGTGGTACATGTATACCATGGCATACTATGCAGCCTCAAAGAAAGATGAAGACTTTACGTCTTTCATGTTTACATGGATGGAGCTGGAACATATTCTTCTTAGCAAAGTATCTCAAGAATGGAAGAAAAAGTATCCAGTGTACTCAGCCCTACTATGAAGTTAATTTATAGGTTTCATATGAAGGCTATAACCCAACTATAGCACAAGAATATGGGGAAATGGGCAAGGGAGGGGAGTGGAGGGGGGGGAGGATGGGATGGAGGGAGGGTAATTGGTGGGGCCACACCTATGGTACATCTTAGAAGGGTGCAGGCAAAACTTACTAAATGCAGAATACAAATGTCTTCATACAATAACTAAGAAAATGCCATGAAGGCTATGTTAAACAGTTTGATGAAAACATTTCAGATTATATATGAAACCAGCACACTATACCCCTTGATTGCAGCTATAATTTAATAAAAAAAGAAGAAATAAAAATAAATAAATAAATAACAAAAGAAAGAAAACTACCTTGTTAGAATTGGCCACAATATTTAAGAAGTTCAGGTGGCCAAATAAAAATCTACTTAAATCTGAAATTAGGAAAGTCCTCTTATGTAAATGCCTCAGTTTTCCATATGCTTGCTCTTAAAGCAGATTTCCATACAGTTAGTCATTTGATATTCTTAAAATAAATTTATGCTCATTCTTCTTTATGTTCAGGTTTGTGTCATTGGGTTAATGTTTTAACTTCCTTGGGTCTTATTTTTCTCTTCCTTGTAATTGAGATGATCTCTTAGATATTTTTCAACTCTAGAATAATTATGATTTTGTGATAGGGCTTTAGCTTTTGCTCCCTGTAACAAAAATACTATATGCTTTGGAATACTCAGAACAATAATAATTAATTGAAGTATCATTCAAATAATAACAGCTCTTGGAATTATGTAATTCCATGTATAATCGCCTTCTGTTGCCTAATTTCTTTCTGAAACTTTTAAAAGAACCAATATTTGAAATGTGGAAATGACAAAATTTTAGTTTAATAAGACGAACAATCAGCGGTGGCAGTGCTTAAAATGACGTGACCGATAATATATGAGTCAAACAATTTAAACAGAATTCCGTTCATAATGAATGAAGACATGAGATACTACCAACCAACCTCATCCAGGCTCAGCGGATTCCTCAGCTGTGGTATACTGAGTAATTCTCCCAAAAGATGTCTACATTCTGGTCTTTGTGACAGTAAATATAATATGTCTTAAGTGGCAGAGAGACTTTGTAGATGTGATTAAATTAAGGATCTCGAGTTGGGGGTATTATCTAGATTGTGCAGTGGGCCCAATGTATTCACAATGGTTTTTATAAGAGAAGGGCCTGAGGGTCAGAGCCCGAGAAGGTGCATGTGATGAGGATGGGATAAGTCAAGAGGGGTGAAGCCACGACCCAAGGAATGCAGGCAGTCTCTAGAAGATAGAAAAAACAGGAAGTGGATTCTCCCCTGGAGCCTCTGGAAAGAAGAAGAAACAGCCCTGCCAACACTCTTGACTTTAGCCCAGTGAGAATTATTTTGGACTTTTGACCTTGAGATCTGTAAGAGAATACATTTGTGTTGTTATAGGTGACTTAGTGTGTGGTAGTTTGTTAATGTCAGCCTCAGCAAGCTATTATAGATTTTGGTGCTTGGAAATAGGGTGCTGCTGTCATAAATACATAAAAATACAGGAATGGCTTTGGAATTGGTCATTGGGTAAAAGATGGAAGAGTTTTGAATTGCGTAAAGAAAAAGTTCAGATTGCCTTCAACAGAAATATAGATGTTAGATTCTGCTGGGAGGGCTCAGAAAGCCGTGGTTTGGTAGGGAGAGCTTATTTTGTCTTAGAGAATACTTAAAGTGTCATAAACAGTGTACAAACATGGATATTAAACTAGTGAGAGTTTAGAAGACAGGAAAATGGTAGAGAAAACTTGTATTATCTTAGTGAATACTAAATCATCACAGAATGTTGGTAAAGGTGCTTCTGATACGGACTCAGAAGTAAATGAGAAACATGTTATTGAACTATGGAGGAAAGGAAATCCTTGTTATATAGTAGCATATATTTTAGCCGAATTGGGTTGTAATAACTGATGATTTGAATATTTAACTAAGTAGATTTGTATACGAAGTGTCGAAGATGTGGCCTGATTTCTTCTTGGTGGTTATAGTGAAATGTGATGGGAAGGACACAAATTGAGGAAAAAACTGTTGAACAGAAAGAAATGGAGACTTGATGATTATGACGTCCTAAACTTACTCAGATTACACAAGATTCTAAAATTTAAAGATTCACTGTCCAGAAGTGTGCTGTAAGAAGAAAACCAAAGCCATGGCTAGGTAACATTTTTCTCGTGTCTCAGTAGGATCAAAAAATTAGGTTTTTAATCACAGAGTGAGCTCTTTGAAGAGACTAGGAATGTGATGGATTCATAGACCTTCTTTGCCATCTCAGCATAATTCACAGTTGGGATTATCTAGGAAATCCCTGGGAGACCCATAAGGTTTTCAAGAATGGCATATTAGCAGAGGCATTGGAAGCTTAGACTGAAAGGGGCACAGAGGACAAAATGAAAGAAACCTGTGCAGATTACTAAAATTCTACAGGTAGAAAATAGTCTTATAAAACTACCAATTTACAAACATAGGTTAACCTTTATAAAATAGGATGGAGGACTCAGAGGGTGGGGCTGAGGAATCAGAGGTTGGAACTGAGCAATACAAAGGATTAATCGTAGGCCTTGAAACCTTATGGCACTTACCCTTTTGGATTTCTAAATTGCTTCTGGCTGTTGACTCCCTTTTTACCTTTAATTTATCTCTCTTTGGTTAGAAATACCTATAATGTTTTTCCCTGTATTTGTCCTACCATTATATTTTAGGAGCAAGATAATTTTTTTTTTAAGTTTTAGATGGAGCATTTTGCCTCAGGATAGGCTATGACCTATGCATCACCCTTACCTCCTTTAGACCAGGAGATTTGGGACTTTGAGCTTATGAGATTTTGAGACTAATTCGATTTTGTATAATAGGTTAAGATTCATGGAAGCGTGAATGGATTTCACATGGTGGGTAGATGTGACTATTTGAGGGACAGATGATACGCCATGATAGAGAAAATAATGTCCACCCCAAATGTAGACTCCCTAGTATCCAGAACCTGTGAACCTGTTGTCTTATATTGCAAAAGAGACTTTGCATATATGGTAAGTTAAGAATCTTGAGATGGAGAAATTAGCTTGGATTCCCGTGTAACACAATATAATCACCAGGGTATTTATAATAGAGAAAGCAATGTGATGAAGAAAGCAGACCCAGATATTGTATGACTAGCTTTAGCGATGGAGGAAAGGGGCTATGACTTTTTGAAGATGGTTTCTTCTGAACCCAATAATCGCCTTTATTGTTCATATTTCTGTCAGCATTCTGGTTGCAACCATTGAACCAATCCCTAAAAAGTTTTAAACTTTATCTAGTCTTCTTATTGTCCAAACTCTCACCAGAGTCTAGACCAGTGATTTTCAACTGGTGTGCTGTGAGAGGATCTTAGCTGTGCCATGAAAAATTTTAACAATCATTGATTAATTATTTTTGAAAGAAGTTCAGAGCACAAGTATACTTTTTTTTAACTCTTTTTTTGATCAACATCATTTAAACGTGTCATAGAAATTTATAGGTTCAAGTGTGTCATGAGATTAAAAAGGTTGAAAATTACTAATGTGTGGTCATATTTTCCCAGCCTCTGCCCACTACCCACTTCTGAAACTGTTCCCTTATTTTCAGTTGTTCATTATCAACCACACCCCACTTCTTAGTACCAATTTCCTATGTGAGTTTATTTTCTGTTGCGTATAACAGAATACCTAAAGCTAGGTAATCCATAAAGAAAAGGATTTTAATTAATTTTTTATAGTTCTGGAGGCTGAGAAGTCACAGGTTAACAGGCTGCATCTGGTGACAGCCTTCTTGCTGGTGAGGGCTCTCTGCAGAGTCCCAAGGTGATGTGGGATGTCTGGCTCCTGTTACTGTCCTCTCTGTGAGACTGAAACAGGTGTGACAGCCCCAAACTGGAACACACATGAGCTTTACAACTTCTGAGCATTTCTGTAAGTCCCTTCCAGTGCTGGAGATGCCTTGCCCATTTCCCAGCATCTATTAACCAGGCCATGCATAGACTACAGCTGAAATAATAATGACCCTCTGGATCAGGTGGTTTGGATGGATGTGTTTTAAGACAGCACGCCTGAGGCTATTCCACAGTTTTCTCCAAAGCATCCTTTTTAATGAGGAAATTCAGGTTTGGAAAAGTCAATTAACTTGTTTATAGTGACACAGTTAGGAAGTAGCAGAGGTGCATATTTAGTCTCAGGTCTCTTTGGTCCTAAAGCTTACAGCCTTTTTGCTTCTTTCTTTGTTATTCAATCATGTCTCCTAAGAGAAGGGTACCATTCATGTTTACATCTTTAGATGTTGCTTAAGCAAAATGTGGACATGGGTTAACGAGGCTTCTTTTCCCCTGAAAAAAGAGATATCAGAAATATCTGCTTAGTGTCGATGCCTCATCATTTTTATTAGAGGAATAATTAATGAAAGTTTTCAGTTATTGTAGTGTCTTCAGCAATTTATATTGTTGCTTATTTTGAGTTTAATCTTAGCTGCAGACCGGAACGTACTCTGTATTTATATTTAGAAATGTATTTCATATTTCCCTATTTTTCTCTTTGCAATTTTAATTGCATAAGTTACTCTTTCCTTACTTTCCCAGCCTGATATTCCTTTGTTCAGTTTTCGAAAATCTGTCCTCATCTTCCCTTCTGTCTTATATGCATGTCTCTCCCCCCGTTACCCTGCTCTTTACCAAGCCCAGCTTCCAAGGATGGTTTTCCATTCATCCTGGTGTGTGTCAGTCAGCCCGTGAGCCTCTTGTAGCTAGGAGCTTAATCTACTAGAAAAGCAGGTAAAACATATAAATGTCTTAACACAATAATTAAGTAAACGAGATGAGGTTTATATTAACCAGTGTGATGTAAACGCTCCTGTTTCTATGTGAAATCAGCACATTGTGCCCCATACATGCATTAACGTATACATGATCTATGCGTTTATGATTTAATAAAGAAAAAAAAAAAAAACAAAAAAAAATTTCTTCTTGCTAGTGTCACCTGAAAGACTGGGGGTAGGCATTAAGGGGAAGGGGTACCGTTTTAGGGAGAAAACAGATTAAAATACAGAGAAAAGAACAGGTAGAGGACAGAAGAAATGGTAGGATAGACAGAGAAAGAAAAAAGAAAACAGACAGAATGTGAGCTATATTTTTAATCTCTGGCTGCAAGAGATATATCGATTTCTCAAACATGCAATGATGAGAACACAGGGAGGGAACTTGGGCAATTTGTCATTGTCACCTGAATGTGGAGAAGAAATTACAGAATGTTATACACCTTGGATGTGCCATTTTTCATTGCAACAAGTGGACAGCTGGCTACCTAAAGCACGTTGAAAAAGTATTATTTTAGGAGATGATTGTTTTAATAATTAGGTTTGTAATTTAGTCTTAAATTTTTCTGTCCTTCAGCAATGTATATTTAGCCCAGAAGCCAAAATATATGTATATATTTTAGTTCTTAATGTAACCTGCGTTTTGGATGGCACCTGTAGCTCAGTGGTTAGGGTGCTGGCCACATACACCCAGGCTGGCGGGTTCAAACCTGGTCTGGACCAGCTAAACAAGAATGCCAACTGCAACAAAAAAATAGCCAGGCGTTGCAGGGGGTGCCTATAGTCCCAGCTACTTGGGAGGCTGAGGCAAGAGAATTGTGTAAGCCCAAGGATTTGAAGTTGTGAGTGCAACACCACGGCACTACTGAGGGCAACATAGTGAGACTCTGTCTCAAAATAAATAAATAAACAAATAAATAAATAATAAATAAAAATGTAACCTGTTTTTCTGAGGTCAGAGTATTTCATTTTGACATAGAACTAGACAGATTATCATATAGTCAGTATAAGTAGGATAGACCTTCCAGGAAGAATATAAATATCCTTTACTTGGTGATTAGAAATACCCTAATCCAGCCATTCCTCTGGGGGATATTTGAATAAGATGACATGTGGCAGAGCCAGGCACAGGACCAGTGTCTGCTTTCTATGCCATTCCCTGGAGAGGTTTCCCTGGACCCCAACCTGGGACAGTGGTTGACAAGGGAGATGGCTCTGGGGGAAAAAAGAAAGAGAGAGACTTTACACCAAACTTTAGCATAAAGCCTGGAAGCCTGAAAGGGCATACACTGTTTGATGTGGAAGGTGGCAGCCTGAAACCGTGCGGCCCCCTCCTCCTACTTCTCAGGAGTCTTAAGGGTAAACGTGCAAGAATGCACAGCAGTTAAAGATCCAGGTAAGGGGAGCTCAAGGCCCCCAGGAAGGGCCGCAGTGAAGGGCAGCAGTTGGGTAAAGAGGAAGACAGAAAATGGAACATCTGAAATGGCCAGATGACACATACAGGGAGAAGAGAAGGGGGAAAACACAGCTCCACCCTTTGAGCTATATCACCTTCCCTAATTTAAACTACTGATCAAGAATGTAAAGGTGTCAGCCTGCCTGCACTGCTGAATCCCCACACAGGGATAGTCATGTAGACATTCCCCAGACTGGCACAAACCAGCCTGCCTGCCTCCCCCAAATCCCGTCAGGCCTCAGCCCACTAGAAGCCAGTCCTCTCAGCTCTCAGCTCATCTGCTCTCATCACCCTCTACTGTCCTCGTCAGACTCAGTTCCCCTCCCTTTACTCCCTGCTGTGACAAGTAGAACCCACTATATTCTCATGTCCTCTCCTGTGTTTTCCTCACTTCTCTGGTTTCCCCAGAGTATTTATTTTTATTTACATATGTTAATTCACATTAGCTACCGGAAACGAGAAGCCTTTGGTGTTTGTCTGTGACCAGAGTTGGTAGGCAGAGGCAGGAAGATCTGTTGAGCCCGGAATTTGAGGTTGCTGTGAGCTGCGAGTCATCAAGGCACTGCACTCCAGCCTGGACAACATAACGAGACCCTGTCTCTTAAAACAAACAAACAAAAAAGTCCTAATCTAAAATGTCTAATGACAGCTGCTCTTAGTATCATGCCTGAGCTTCCATTGTCATTCCTTTGTTTCATATTTATTATTTTCTTCCTATGTATCAGATATTGTCTTAAATAAGGAGGACATACAGGGGTGAAAATTTCGCATTCTAGTAGTGGAGACAAACAATAGCAGGTAAAAAAATGAACGAATTTTGATCATGATAAATGCTATGTACAGAAGTTTTTAAAGGTGATGGAAATGAGGGGTGAGGGCAAGAGATAGCTGGCAGATTAGATTGGATAGGCAGAGGTGGCCTCCCTGGGGAAGGTGACATTTGAGCTGATACCTAATGACAGGAAGGGGCCAGCCATGTGCAGATCTCTGCATTAGGCCGAGTAAGGCACAAATGAAGCCAGAGGAGCTGACCCCTGGTGAGTTAGTTAGGGGCCATATTTTAATAGGCTTTGTGAATCTGGGTAAAGAGGTCACCCTGGGTAGAGTGCCATGGTGTCATCAGAGCTTAAAGAAACCCCAAACTCTTGGGCTCAAGCTATGCTTATGCCTAAGCTTCCCAAGTAGAGTGAGTGCAGGCTCCCGCCACAACAACAAGTTAATGTTTCTACTTTTTACTTTCGAAAGGTTTCACTTTCGCTTAGGTTGGTCTTGAACTCCTGTGCTCAAGCAATCCACCTGTCTTGGCATCCCAGAGCATTGGGCTTACAGGTGTGAGCCACTGTGCCCAACTTGGGTAAAGAGTTTTGACTTATTCTGAAGGGCTCAACTACAACTTGATTTTACCTTAGAACTGAAAACAATGTAACTTGAAAATTTGTCCTCTCATTTTAACTTGAAAAAAAAATGTACAAAGAGGTGGCCAACACACAGAGAATAATTTGTCAAATTTTTAAATGAATATTTTGTAAATAAAACTACGTTTGGCTACAAAAGAAACAGTTTTGACTTATTCTAATTCAAAGGAGAAGTCATTGGAGGATTTAAGGCAAGGATTGATATGACTTAATTTAATTTAAAAAGTTACTTTGTGTATATACTCACCTGGTTATACTAAAAATGTACCTGCATTATTTTATTTTTATAAAGACAAACCACTCAAGGAGAATGCTAAATTATCAGGGAGGTTTAGTTAGATACAGGGCTAGAGCCAGAGAAAGATCAGTACTTTGGAAGAAATTGATATTTTGTTCCCTGGTTTATAAGGATAAAGTACATTTTCAGGGTGTTTATAAAGTACATTTTCCAGGGTGTTTTTTACTATTGAATGTATTATGCGCTCATTCAGAATAATAGAAACAGTGAGAACAGGTCTCACTGTTGCTCAGGTTGGTCTTAAACTCCTGAGTTCATGTGATCCACCTGCCTTAGCCTCCCAGAGTGGTAGGATTAGAGGCATGAATCACCATGCCTGGCCTGATTAAATTATTTTCAAAAGAAGTTCCAAGCACAATAAGTATATTCTTTTTTTTTAACCCCTTTTTTGATCAACGTAATTTAAGTGTGCTGGAAGTTATAACTATAGCTTCAAGTATGCCATAAGATAAAAAAAGGTTGAAAAACACTGGTATAAAGAAGGTGGAAATCCTCTATTGAGAATGCCTTTTTTTTTGTAACTCAGAAATAGGCAATTAACTTGCAGATCAGCCTCACTGATCTAATGGAATCATTAGAGTTAGCCTCCAGTGGAAGAGGCTAACTTTACTTAGGAAAGGCAGGTGGTGGGTGGTGATGCTACAGAGAGGGCCCTGTAATTAGAGGAGGACTTGTTGTGTTGGGTGTCCCAGACTCTAGACAGAGGACACGTCCTGAGTGCATTCACGTCAGCTCTGGGCTCTCACCAGACAGAGCTGGTTAGCACATTCTGGAATATTTCTCCGCTTTCCTTTCTCTTGTAGCTTCCACACTGGGTGAGCTGGATCCTGAGGTATCCTCTTCCTCCTATCTGCCCGTGGCTGCTTAATCTGGATGGCTAGAGAAGTAGAAAGTAGACAGCCTTTTTTTTTTTTTTTCAGTTTTTGGCCAGGGCTGGGTTTGAACTCGCCACCTCCGGTATATGGGGCCGGCGCCCTACTCCTTTGAGTCACAGGTGCCGCCCTAGACAACCTTTTTATTTACACAAAACAGAGAATAATGCTTTCACTTCTCAGATGGAACATGGTCGGTTTAAATGTATTAAAGTTTTATTGGTGAATTCAAGGAGGTACTCACAAATCATACAAAGGTGGAAATGAAAGAGAAAGAAAGTTTACAGTCAATTTTATCCTAAACATAAAGTTAAGTCAGCGTATTGAAACAAGGTATGCAAAAAACTTTGCAGTTTTTGACATATAGCAAAACACCATGGAGCTGGACTTACAAGTTCAGATCCAATCTGTATTTGTTTCTTACTGGGTCTTTGGCCTTTGGCAAATTACTTAAATTCTCTGTGCCTTGGTTGCAATAATCGTAAAGTGGAGATAATAGTAATACTATCTCAGAGAGTCTTTGTGAAAATTAAGCATATATAGAAAGTGCTCAGAACCATGCCTGGCATACAATAAGCATTAGATGTGTTAGCCACTAATAGTGGTGGTTGTTGCTGAAGTTGTAGATTGCTTTGGTGTCACAATATGAAATCAGTGGAGAGTTATGCCAACCAAAAAACACTCGAACCTCCATAGTTGACCACCTCCCTACATCAACCACCTCTTTAAGTTGACCTAATTTTCATAGACCAAACATGCACCACATGTACTGAAAGGAAGTTCCTTATGTTGACCACCTCCGTATGTTGACCAGTTTGTTATAGTACCATGGGCGGCCAACTTACAGAAGCTCAACTGGAAATAGGAAATCTTTTATCTTCATTCAGATGAGGCTTATTCCTATTTGGGATGTGGATTTGGCTCAGTCAGCACTCTATCTCTGCTTTCTTTAAACCCATACCCATACTTTATTTGAGGCTTAAGCAAAATTGGTGTAGGACTTGAGATCACATTTCCCCAAATCCAGCTAGCTACACTGGCCATCTTTTTAACTGATAAATTTGCTGTCATCATTTTCTTTAAGTGAATATTGTGAATACTAAATATAACAATATATTCTTGCCACTGAAATACTTAGGCTTAGATATTCAGAATATTTAAAGGAGAACTTCTTGTGTGTGAAAAATTAAGTTACCGATGATAGGAATAATAGAATAGTTAGGTTATGAAATGAATTTTTTGTAGAATTCTACAGATTGATACTTTGCTAATCTTGCTTTGAAAAACACATTCCTGGGACATATATGAGGCATGACACATTGCTTCTCTAATCACAGAAATCTTCCTTCTGAATCCGTTTATCATGTATTATCTCATTAAGGACTCTGCCTCTAATGCCCCCATCAAAGCTCTATTATTTCCCAAAAATCTCAAACTGGGAATTAGAAATAATTTCACAGGAGCTGCTCCAACACAATGCCTCTGAGATTTTATATGAGATAGAGATGTTGTAAACCTAGTTTCAGGGGAGGCTGGCTCAATGCCCCAAGGCCCTGTCTCCCTTATCACAGAGGCCTCAAGTTTTATTTGCTATCAAATTCAATGTTTTTAGTTTTGGAGACAAGAAGACACTTAACAGAAATTTCAGCAAGGTGATAGATAAGCTCTGGACATGCTCAAAATATATATTAGTGTGTGCTTTTAAAAAAATTTTTAAATGTGTTTTCACCTGGATAGGAAAACTTTGAATTCTGAAGCGATGATTAGGTTACATGCATTATGTAGAGAAAATGAGTCATAGAGGAGAGGAAGAGCTGGGAGACTTGGGTGCGTTGGCTCTAACCATCTAGGGTGTCTGGCCTGGACAATTATTTAACTAATAAATGTTTAACTATGACTCTTTTTTAAAATCTGTAAAATAAAGGTGTGATGCCCGGTCAACCTTGCCACCCTCAACAGTGTTATGCTTTAGTAGTTCTGATTTCTAGGCTATTAACAGGCATTCCTGACATAAAGGGTTCACAGTTAAATCTGGTCATGAAATTGAAGAGGTCTCTTTCCTGCTGGACTTTGTGGACTTGACATTCATGGTCTGTATCTCCAAAAGCAAAAGAGGAATAAGCAAAGTTTTCTGAACCTTTTTGAGAGTCACACTGTTTTAGGAATACTCTTTGGGAATTTTTTTTTTTTTTTTTTTTTTTGAGATAGAGTTTTACTCTGTCACCCTGGGTAGAGTGACATGGCCTCATCATAGCTAACAGCAGCCTCAAACTCTTAGGCTCAAGCAATCCTCTTGCCTCAGCCTCCTGAATAGCACAACTCCTGGCTATTTTTTAGAGATGGGGTCTCAATCTTGCTCAGGCTGGTCTTGAACTCCTTAGCTCAAGCAATCCATCTGCCTTGGCCTCTCTGGGTGCTAGGATTACAGGCGTGAGTCACCATGCCTAGCCTCTTTGGAAATTTTTGAGCTAGATTAGCTCAGAGATCTCTTCTAACTCTGATTCTATTACATTTACTAACATACCTTTTGATAAGTTTAAAAAAAGAGGTGTACTCGAATACATTTGACTCCCCTGTCCCCAAATTTTAAAGTTAATAAAAAATATCTGTTTCTATTCATTGTTGCAAACCTCTACCCAGCTAGCAGTCTCTGGTATAAAAAGGTTGAATCTTATCAATTAACTTTTCAAATTAGGATTGTTGGGACTCAGAAAATGAGTATGGCACTTTGGCATGCTGGGAAGGGATTCAGACTCTGTCTCAAAAAAACAAAAAAATGTAAAGAATGACATCCTGTCATTTCCAATGATGTGGATAAAGCTGGAGGATCAGCCACAAAGAGACAAGAGGGCATATTCTCATTCACAGGTCGGAGCTAAAAAAGCTGATCTCATAAAAATAGAGAGAGGAACAATTGTTACTACAGGCTTGGAAGGGTAGTGGGGAGAGGAGAATGGGGGAGAAATTGCCCAATGGGTACCCAGTTATAGATAGATAGAAGGAGTAAGTTCTAGTGCTTATAGCACAATAGAGTGATTATAGTATATTGTATATGTCAAAATAGATGGAATAAAGGATTTCTGTTGTTCTCAATATAAAAGAATGATAAGTATCTGAGGTGGTAGATATGGTAATTACTCTAATTTGATTATTACACGTTTTATACATGTGTTGAAACTTTTTGCTGTACCTCTTAAATATGTGCAATCATTGTGTATTGATTAGAAAGGGTTATAAAAGGTCTGTGGAAATATCATGGAGTCAAAACCGACTGTGGTTAGACTATTTATTTAAAAGGGATTAGCAAAAATTAGCTTTAATATTAATAATATAATGATATAAAGCAGAATCTGTTCTTCTCCATTAAGTATTGGTTTGAGAACGTGAAAGGTTTTCTTCCCCTGTTATGTCATTGGCCTTGGAAAAAAGATTTTGTGTTTTATTCACATAATTTCTTTTTTTTTAATGTTGTTTATTATTAGGTCTTTGATCACTTAAGAAAACTGAGTCTTCTTTATTAAAACAACTAATTTTTTGTTCACAACTACATAACCTTCTGTATTTGCCTTTGATTTATTTGTTTTATTGCTACTTTGATTAAATAACCAAAATAATATTTAAGCAATCGTTTTAAGCCTTTGATATTTTTAGCAAACTTCTCAAAATCAAATTCTAAGTCTTTTTGACCTCAAATTACCTTTGAGATTTTCCATTTGGCCCCTAAAACCCCAAAGAATGTATTTCTTATTTTGTAAAAGAGAGTTTTTAAGCTAATTAGCCTTCTTTGATGATTTATATTATATGGGAAGCATCTTCACATAATAAGTGATACAACATCTTCTGTAAGTTATATTTATGCATATGTTATTAATACAGTTGTTTCAAATATTATTTGAAAGTCCTAGAAACATGTTATTAGTAATCATTTTCGATTATTATGTTAAAATGCTGGCCAGGCGCAGTGGCTGACACTTGTGATCCCAGTGCTTTGGGAGGGCAAAATGGGAGCATCCCTTGAGGTCAGTGTTCAAGACCAGCATGGGCAACATAGTGAGACCTTGCCTCCACAAAAAAGTAAAAAAAAAAAAAATAGGCAGGCATTGTTGCACCTGCAGTCCTAGCTATGTGGAAGGCTCAGACAAGAGGATTTCTTGAGCCCAAGAATTCAAGGTTATAGTGAGGCATGATTGGGCCATTGCAATCCAGCCTGGGCAATAGAGTGAGACCTTGATTTTGAAAAGTGCTGTATGTCACAGAAATAACCCGATTTCCTTGTCAATTGCTAGTTATAATGAACCCTTATCCTATCTTTAACTTAATGGCCGTTTAAAATCTTGTCTATAGTTAATTGCTTTATTCTGATTCTCTTTCTGAAAGCTCTTTGCAAGCAACTATATATAATCCTAAACTGTGTTGTCTTCAAGGAAGTTCATTAAGAGGGCAGAAGAACTCTGACAAAAAATAAGTTTCTAGTGATCTTGAGATCATATCATTGGACTGGGTAAGAATTTCTAGAGCTCTCCTGAAGAAACAGATGGCTGCATGAAACTGTCAACCCAAATCAAGCAGAACAGAAATTAATTGCCCAGGACTGCATCAGCTGATTAGGATAATGCTTATATAACTTTGTATCTGAAAATTTGCTATTTCTTATTTTAACACATTAACTGCCATGTGAGTTGTATTTAAGTCATGCTAGTTTTGAGCTCAGGGCCTCATGAAGCTGTGAAACCTCTGCTCAGTTTTTGACTGTCAGCACATCTCCCCACCTCCTGTCACCCTGCTCCAGCCAACCCATCCGTGTGCTCAGAAAACAGTAACGAATAAGACATTTTTCATTAAAATAGAAAGGATAATTTTGTTTTCAAAGTTTTTATTCTATTTTTTAGTAATGGAAAAAACTTGCTTCTAGTGTGGCAGTCAATTTGTTAAATGTTTATTTTCTATACTTAAGGAAACTTTTTTTTTTCTCTTAAGCTATGTATAGCTTATAAAAATTTGGTAACGCATACCTTTGTGAATGGAATTAAAACATTGACGTTTTCTCTCCACTTGATCCCTTCAGAATTCAGAAGCTATTTGTGAGTATTCTTACTTTATGAAAATATAGGTTTTTGTGTACGTTCAGTAAGGATCTGTTCTCCTTGTAACAGGACGCAATTGTAATCACTGGTTATACTATCAAGGGTTTGATTAGAATGTCATATATTCAACTATCACCTGACAATTTTGAGGAACTCAGAGTCAATAAAGCTTTCCTTGGAAAAAACTGACCTGGTATTTTGAATTCATAGTTCACATGATTTTCATATATGTGGGTAAAGAATGTCACTTTCTGACAGGTCCTGGGAACTTCTAACAGAAAGGAGTTGCCCCATCTATATGTACTGCAGGTAGCTTGATGGTGAGTCATTGGTTTGTCTTCCCAGCTTCAAGAGGCTTTTAAAAGTCTAATTTGAGGGTGGTGCCTGTGGCTCAAGGAATAGAGCCCTGGCCCCATATACCAGGTGTGGCAGGTTTAAACCCAGCCCCAGCCAAAAACAAACAAACAAAAAGTCTAATTTGAGATTCCTTGTGGAAAATACCAATAAAATGAATACAAAAGGAACCTATTTGGTCAATAAATACTCTTGCTGAACATATGGAAAGAGTCATGCTAACTTTGATGACACAAAAACTTCTTTCGCAAACAAATCAGTCTTTATCAGTCAATTATCTTTGATAGAAATGGGGGTTATTGTCAGGAGAAAAATTATGTTTCAGAAGAAAACTGCAATGGGCTCATTATTAGATCATAGCTCATTGTTTTTGAGGATTTGTTATCCACCTGCATTCTGGACTGGATCCTTCTTGTCTCCTCTAGTTTGGCTACAACGCACCAAGGTAATATTTGTGATTTTCCTCTCAGCCTACCAATGGCTTGGGATCATTGAAGTTAAAGCTGCTTTTTTTTTTCTGAATCCCTAAAAGCTGGACAATTTGGCATAGACTTCAGGGAAATTACCATAACAGCTTACATATGAACAATGTTCATGCCAGTTGCTGTATGGACTACTCAGTAAGTTCACCTGTTGCAAACTAAAAATCAGAAAAATCTTTCAGATTCCCACTGCCTGAACTAGTCAAAGAAACTTTGACCCTAAATCTAGAAGTCTTCTCAACTGGATATACCCTGGACTCAGGAACTAGTTTATATATTACTGCCAACATTAATCGTTGTTCTTATTTTGTGGTCATAGAAATGCCTCTCATTAAATATCTGATTACTTGCATCATATAGAGGGCTGATTTTGGTGGAAGCCTACCTGCAGTACCACCTCCTGAAACCAAACACGACTGTTAAGTGTGTAATTAGACTGATTTAGTCTCAAGACTAAAAGTCTAACTCAGTGGCTTATGAGACAATTCACTTCAATCTAATTTATGGACTGTGAAGCTCTTGGGGAAGTTTCAGACGGGGGGATGTTGAATCTCAGACTGATCCCCTCAAGTATGGCAGTTTAGCATGCTGAGTACTTTAAACTGAAGGAAAGGGGCTCAGAGTCAAGATCTTTCTGACCTTCTCCTCTCCTTTGTCCCCAAAGCATCCCATAGAGATTAGAATTCCTCCTCCCCAATGTAGGTCACAGAAACTAGAATCTTTCTTTTATGCTAGACATAAAATCTAGAAATATTACTCTAGCCTTCCTTCACCTTTTTGTGTAGGAGCTGATGTGAAGAAATTCTCTGACCTACTTTGTCTAAGAATTGGTCATGAGACCCTCATTCCAGAATGGGTCCTCCCATATACCCAGGAGGAAGGGATACTACAGAGAGAGAGAGGGGTCAGAAAGCTATGAACAGACAAACTTTGCTGGGTTTTCCCACTCAGTCTATGATCATTAAATCATACCTTTTTTTCTCCAATTGCATTTCTATATGGCTGTCTACTCTTTATCAGATCTAAACATAAAAAAATGGGCTGTTTCCCCTTGAGTTTTTGAGACTTCATTTCTGAAAGCTATTGTGTCATGTAAAACTTTGATTAAATAAATCTGTTGTGCTTTTCTCTTATTAAGCTATCTTTTATTATAGAAGTGTTAGCCATGAATGAAAAAAGAAAGTATCACACCTTTTTTTATCTCTATAGCATTCATTATTTTTTTGTGTGTAAAGCAAATAGTATTGGCAAAACAGCACAAAAGGCAATCTCTTAGTTACTTTTCCTTGATGCAGTAATATCATTAAATACTGTGAAAATTAAAGCTACAATGTTATCTTGAAAAATACTGTGTTTTTTTCCAAGCAGTGTTAAAATTTAGGAGACATTATAGAGTCATTAAAACAATGATAGCAAGGAAATCTCAGTGATGAAAATACAACTATTGGTAAGAAAGGGCTGAAACTTATATAGATTAATAAATTTGGTAAAAAAAACTCATTGGCTGGAATAAAAGGCTGGTTTATATTTTGAAATCTGCTTTGAAGTAATCTTTATCATTCTCATTTACTGAGACTTACTGGACATGGGTACCACAATAAGACATTGTATGCTGATTCCATACACAGGGCTTACAAAGAGAGGCATAGAACACATACATAAAATATATTTATGCAAGACAGCATTTTCTGATTTCTAAATTTTATGACAATTATGGCAGAAATAATGAAGAAGAATTTTGACTGGCAGCTGTCACGGTCCTAGCAAATTTCCGCGAACTAAGTAAGACAAGCTGAAGACTGAACTTTTAATGTCGAAAGAAAAAAGAGAAGCATTACACCTAGAAGGAGTGAAAAAGTAAGCAAGAATTTATCGGTCTTATAGAAAACAATACATGGTTCATTTACATCAGAACAAAGGACATTGAACTTTAAAAACAAAAGTGATAAAAATAGTGTTGGAGATGTAGGTAGGAATCAGACTTTGGAGGCTGGTAGAATTCCTTCAATTTTCTTAAGTGGTAGTTTAGATTAGATTAAGGAAACCTGCCTGGAAGTAATTTTTGACCCAGTTAAATTCTGAAGTGCCTCCTGAGCTAACTGTGTCTCTTGGCAGGAGTGATTGATGTCTCTTGGGGCTAATGGCTAAAGCATTGTTTCTCAGAGCAGGATTCTTTGGCCCAGAACAACACAACTATGAATAGTGATTTGATGACCGCAGAAGCACCTGCCAGACAAAGCCTTAGGCGCTGCAGTATTCCAGTAGCATCTTTTGTTCTCTGTCTCTGCTTGGTGCACTCTTTTCAACAGCTCTTATTGAGTGTACCCTGTGCTCTCATAAAGATGACAATATCTTTCTTCCCTTCACAGCAGCATAAAAATGCTATAGTTAAGTGATGTGGTTTCGTAGGAGAAATGATGTTGTAGAGCTAGGGCAGTCTTGGGATGGAAAAGTTTTAAGGACCACTGGACTGGGGTTGTTTTTCATCATCAGTCCCTAGCCAATTCTTACTGGTAGTAATGTTTCTTTCCAAAGCCTTTTAGAATTGGCACTTCTTCTCAGCATTTATGAGGTCTCAGGCACTAGGATCCTATGTATATCTTATTGGACATAAATAGAACACTAAGTGCTCTGTTTTCTTTGGCTGACTTTAAGGAACTAGTTTTCCAAAATGGTGCAGGCATTGTCTAAAGAAAATTAGCTAATTAGATACAGTCTAGGTGGCTAAAACTCCACAATGAGCAAGTTGAAGCATTCACGATAATGTAAAAATTCTGGAGGGACTGCCTTGGACCACCGGCAATCAGAGCAGTTTCTACTAACATCGACTTATTTGATAATTTCATCCACACTCATGGCTATGGTCTAAATGATTTCTAAATTGAAATTTCTACATTTTTAAATTTAGATGTTTTATCCTTCTTTTATTTCCCAGACTTATGTGTCCATTTGTCTATCAGAATCTCATTTTGGATGCCATGCTGGTACTTCTATATTAGCCCATCCAAAGCCAAGCTCATCCTCCCTTCCTTTTTGAAAATATAATATTTTTGGATTAAAAGGTTTCAAAGATATCATATAATCCATTTCTTTTTAAAATTTCAGGTTAATGTGAGGGTACAAACAACTAAGTTACAATATTAGCATTTGTTAGGTAGAGTCCCTCTTGTAGTTGAGTTCTGCACCCAAGAAATGTGACATTGGTGTGCCCATTAAATAGGAGTTCTTAATTCTCTTACCGCTCCCCCCACCACCAAAGAACTCAAATTAGACCTCTCATTTGATCCCACAATCCCATTACTAGCCATCTACCCAGAAAAAAAAATAAACAGAAAAAACAAACAACTCCCCCTTTTATATCTCCAAAACATCCATTGGCATTTCCTGATATCCCCACAATCCATCCAGTTGCCCAAAATATAAATTTAGAAGTTATCGTGAAAGTTCTCCCTGTTTTTTTCTTTCCATTCCATCAATATAGCCATTTTCTCACTTATCAATCCCTTTTTTTTATACCTAATTAAAGCCTTAATAATTTCATGCCTCCTGCCAATCTGTCTTCGTTATTAAGTCTGTAACAGTTTTTCTTTGCCATGTCAAAATCACAGTGTAATTCTGCAAATCAAAACACCTCTGTTGTACCCATCACCTACAGGTTACATTTCAACAGCTCTGCTTTTCACCTGGTCATCACCCTCTGGTCCCTGCTCACCTGCCTAGCCTCTTCTGCTTTCTTCCATCTCTATTCTCTCGCCTGACACATCGCTCATCACATTCATGCCTCTTTGTGACTTCTGAGTCCACTAACCTGGACTGCATTATCATCGTTGAGAAACAGCCCCCTGATCTATCAGGTAGTACTCCTTAGAACCTATGAACATTATCTTATTTGGGAAAAGGATCTTTGCATTTGCTTTTGTGTCAGGGATCTTGAGATTGGGAGATTGTCCTGGATTATTTGGGTGGGTCTGAAGTACAATCTCGTGTACCCTTATAAGAGGGAGACAGATGGAGATTTTATACAGACAGAAATTTCAAGATGCTGGCCTTGAAAATTGGAGTGATAGGGCCACGAGCCAGGAAATGCTGGCAGCTACCAGAAGCTGAAAGACAAAAGGAACAGACTTTCCCCTAGAGCCTCTGGAGGGAGTGTGGCCCACTGGCAGCTTGATTTTGGCCCAGTGATATAGATTTCAGACTTCTGGCCTTTTAGACTTTGAGAGAATAATTTGTGATGTTCTAAGTCACAGTGTGTGTGGTAATTTGTTACAGCAGCCACATGAAGCTAATACTGATGTTATTACTGTTATTCTTCTGAACATTTATCGTTCTCACCCATCATTCACCCTAACCTGGAATACTTCTCCTCTATTGCTTTGTCTGGAAAATTCTTGTTTATTTTCAGAGAAATCTATGTAATGCTTTTTTTTTTTTTTTTTTTAAATTCTCTGGCAGGTCTGTCCCATTGTGCCCAGTATTTTTTTTAACATCCTCATATTCATAGCTGTGCTTTAAATGTAGGTATAGCTACTTCAACAGTTGTAGATACAGAGCACCTGATTCAGTTGTATGTGGTTGAGTAACCTGCTACAAGTTATGGCTTTAAGCCTGTTTCCTTATCTATAAAATATGAATAGTAATAGTAATTGTGGTTTTGTTATGAGGAATGAAAATAATTTAACGATGCTATGTGTTTTCCTTGTTTTTATGGCTATCACTTCACTAGACTATGAGCCCTTTGAAGGAAGTGGGAATTCTTTTTCTACCCAGTGCCTGGCTCACAGTTTGTGTTTGAGTAGTACAGTAATTCTCAACTGCTGTGCCGTAGCACACTGCTGTGCAATGAGAGGATCTTAGGTATGCTGCAAAAATCTTTAAAGATCATTAATTAAATTATTTTTGAAAGAAGTTCAAAGCACAGTAAATATATTCTTTTTTTTTTTTTGTCAACATAATTTAAGTGTGCTGTGGAAGTTTAACCATAGCTTCAAATGTGCTGTGAGATTAAAAAAAAATGTTTAAAACCACTGGAGCAGTAGTTAATGGAGAAATGAATTCAATGTGACTTTTATCCTAAGTGTTGCTATTAAATCATTATTTTCTTTGTTGGAACTCTCAAAGTGCTATTCTTATTTCCCTTCATCTTTCAAAAAAAGGCAGAGTTGTATTTTTTATCTATAGAATGTGATAGCATATTAGCTGTCATCTCTAAACTGGTGTTCTTATGGATGCAAAACTTAAATGGTAGTTCCCTACTTCTTCCACAGGGCCTTAAGAATATTTTTGGCTTTGTATGTAACTGAGAAAGCCCACATTTTCTTACCCTGTTTTAATTTGTACTAGGTTAAGAGGTAGGCTATTTGGGGAACTTAAAAGAATAATTTAATACTTGGTTAAAGAAACCTTACTCATATATGCAGCTCATTTGTATGGCTTCATAGTCAGACAGGCCACGAGGTGTGGAACTACTCATTTGTACTTAACAGTGTCCAGGATTGCTGATTGCTAGAGTTCCTATCATCTCTATATTATAGGATCCATTGGACATTTTAAAATGTCCAGGAAAAATCTTTCCTTAGAAAAGCATGTTGTCATTGAAATCATCTGTGTAGAAATTCTCCTACAATAATAATGGTTAGCTCCTGCTCTCCACTGGGGACACTTAAATGCAGAGTTATTTTGTATTCCATGCCATTGCAAATGCCCTTTCTAGAAAATGGAGTACATGGTTGAAAGAATGTCTCACATGATTACTTAAAGAGAAGAAGTACACTGAGGAAACACTTGGCATGTTGGATTGAACAAAGCTTGGGCTTTGTTCAGCTGAGTCTCCACAAAACTCCTTGGTCTTCTTTCAAAAACCTGTGGCTCAGTGGGCAGGGTACCAGCCCCATATACCGAGGGTGGTGGGTTCAAACCCAGCCCCAGCCAAACTGCATCAAAAAATGGCTGGGTGTTGTGGCGGGCACCTGTGGTCCCAACTACTCAGGAGGCTGAGGCAAGAGAATTGCCTAAGCCCAAGAGTTGGAGGTTGCTGAGAGCTATAACGCCACGGCACTCTGCCGAGGGTGACAAAGTGAGACTCTGTCTCTAAAAAAAAAAAAAAAAGAACTCCTTGCTCTTAATGGAAGATGATCAAATTCCCTAAAACTATTTAGTAAATGTTATGATCTGTGTATGTCTAACATGCTATGTCATAATTGTCTTTTTACTTCTCTCTCTCAGACATCAAATGCTTTAAGGGAAGGGATTCTGTATTATTCACCTTTTTATACCTCCCACTATGCGGGCTGCCTGGCACATTATTAGTTGTTAGGGGAATGTAAATTACAATTACAGTGTAATTTGAATGGGTATAATAAAAGAGATAGACAAGCAAAATGTTGATAAGCATGTGGAGAAACTGGAATCTTCATACATTGCTGCTAGAAATATAAAATTGCACTCTCACTGTGATAATACAGTTTGTGTTTTCTTAAAAAGTTAAACATAAGTTTATCGTATAACTCAGCAATTCCACTCCTGGGAATCTATTCAAGAGGAGCGAATCTATTCTTTGCTCACCAATATTCTCTCTGCATTTCCTCCCTGGTCCATTATATAGATGCTTCCTTACTTCTTTTTCCTACCCTGTCTTGAGGTCGATATAGCTAAATTAAAGAGAAGCAGGAGGGCTGGGCACTGTGGCTCATGCCTGTAATCCTTGCACTCTGGAAGGCCAACGTAGGTGCATTGCCTGAGCTCATGAGTTCACAACGAGTCTGAGCCAAAGTGAGACCTTGTCTCTAAAAATAACTGGGTGTTGTGGCAGGCACCAGTGGTCCCAGCTACTTGGGAGGCTGAGGCAAGAGAATTGCTTAAACCCAAGAGTTTGAGGTTGCTGTGAGCTGTGACGCCCCAGCACTCTACTATGGGTGACAAAGTAAGACTCTGTCTAAAAAAAAAGGACCTAAAGAGAAGCATGAGTAGGTATTGTTATGTTTACATAATTCATTTGGTCATAAACATTTTGTCTATGAGAGAATAGGTAATGTGGAAAAACATCTAATGTACAAATTCATGTTCATCTTAATCTCAGAATATGACCTTATTTGGAAAAAGGTCTTTGCAGATAAAATTAGTTAAGATGAGGATATATTGGAATGGGGGGGGCCCTAAATTCAATATGGCTTGTGTCTTGTATATCAAGAGGAGAGGACACAGAGAGACAGACACAGGATAAAGGGCCATATGACAATGGAGGCACAGATTGGGGCAACGTAGCTTCAAATCAAGGGACACCAAGGATTGCTGAGAAGTTAGGAAGAAGCAAGGGAATATCTCTGCTCCCTCTTCAGAGCCTTTGGAGCAGCAGTTCTCAACCTGTGGGTTGCGACCCACAGGAATTGCATTAAAGGGCTGGGGCATTAGGAAGATTGAGAACCCCTGCTTTAGAGGGAGCATGGCTCTGCCAACACCATGACTTCCGACTTCTAGCTTCCAAAACCCCGAGAGAATAAATTCCTCTTGTTAAGCCACCCAATTTGTAGCCCTTTGTTATGGCAGTGCCAGGAGGAATCTAATATGCTTATGTTGATTGAAAATCAAAATATACATATTTATTCATATCAAAAGAGTCTGTTAAGTGATTTGTTTTGGCAAGGACACTTCTGGCTTTAAAATCATTTCACAGCTAGCCATGGAAATCAGCTACTCACATTTCACAGATGCCATACATCTATTTAAATTGATGTCATAAACATTTACCCAAGAATCAAACTGTGTTGTTGACACTTAGAAAAAACTTAAGCTATAATTTAGGAAATTGATGAGAAGATTCTTCAAGAGTAATTTAGTGGTAGAACTGAAAGATTAGATGATTATGACTTTTAACACAATAAAAGATATATGCTGTATATTATGTATGAAGCCCATGTATTTTGTTTTAAATCATATTAGTGATGTTAAAAGGTGTTATGTAGGAGCATTTTTTATACAAGTGGATTTATGTGAATCTTTTTCCTTTAATGTAAATTAATTTGTGAGACTATATAGTTTAAGGAAAGATCTCAAAATGCTTAGCTAGACTATGACAGTGTTGATTTGTTCAACTGAACATAATTAGCATTACATTTTCTAAAATGAATTGATACATAATAATATTGATAGGATTTTCTATTTTCTGGAAAATGTGTTTCACACATTCCAGCATTGAAAATACTCATCTTATTTTCATTTTTTACTAGAAAAAGAATTTCTAAAATGCAGAGTCACTTGGAAAAATTTGTACTATTTTTTTACACAGTTTTCTAATAGCACCAGAGTAGATTCTCACTAAAGTTTGTCGAAATGGTTGTGCCTAATGCAATAAAGGAACGAACACAAACTCTAACTGTATGTCCTATGTGGCTGAGAACTGTAACACTGTAGGTTTTGAGACCTCTTAAAATCTTCCAATGAAACCAAGTATGGCAAAGACCAATTTTAAATGTATGAAATTCTTCCATTTTGGTCTCATGGAATTGCTGTTCTCATTTAATTTTTATATGACCATATGAATAGAGTATTAATGTCTCTGTTTCACTAATGAATAAAAAAAACTGAGGCTAATTGTTATGTGACTTGCCCAGACTTATGCTCTTATTTGAGTGTAAGCCTGGACCAAAGTCTATGCTTTTTTTTTTATTTTTATTTTTTGAGACACAGTCTCACTATGTTGCCCTTGGTAGAGTGCCATGGCTTTACAGCTTACAGCAACCTTGAACTCTTGGGCTTAAGCAATTCTCTTGGGACTACAGGTGCCCGCCACAACACCTGGCT
>CAUYRH010112999.1:0-13087 GCA_963574655.1 Perodicticus potto | reverse complement strand
TTCTCTTGAAGGACAAATTTTGACTTAGTAAGTTACAAAAAAATCACTCTCTGAGATGAATTAAAATTATTACTGACAATATACACTAAGAAAGACCAATATTTTATAATACCAGAACATACATATATAAACATGATTCACAGAAAATTAACCACTATTTCACATTTGACAGCATTTCCTATATATTTTTAATGTATTAAATAAGCCTAATATGTCTTTCTCAGACTTTCAGCGGTCTTGATATTTCAAAGAGATCAAATTTAGAGTTTTGATTTTGGAAGGATTGTGAAATATCAAAGGCTTAACACATTTGTTCAAACAGGATTACAAGCCAAAAGATTATAAAGGCAATACTGAATAGTCAACTAGATTACATGCAAGTTCCTTCACAGATTTTCTTTTGTGAATCTTATTCAATCCTGCACAGACAATTTACAAACATTCTAAACCTTCTGGATTGCCATTCCTATCACTTTCTTAAATAACCATTCTCTTTCAGGACAAAATTTACCACACAAGATCCTTTCCTTACACAATGCCATTTTCCTGTCTAATTTATTCATTTCTCATTTTTGTGAAAAAAAAAAACACTTTTCACAAAACAGGATCACACTTTACTATGAAGTTAATTATTCACTTGGCTAACCTGATAATTAGAAGGTTTAAAGGGCATGAATCTTATTCTTTGACAAAGATTCAGTTTCCTAAACAATTTAAATGACCAAATTATTACATTTTAAAAATGAGAGACATTTTTTGGAATATAACATTGATACAGGATTTTCCCACTCAGGGCTAGACAGGGACTCATGTTTTTTCAGACTCAGGTGAGCTCAGAAATTAGAGTACCATCTCTAGGCACAAAAAGGCTGCCCTTGTAGGCCACACCCTCTGAGCTATAGCAAAGTCATGAACAAAGCAGCCCAAAACATTTTGGGTGGCTCCACCCTGAGTAGGGAGCACACACCCTAATCCCCTCCCTAGACAAAAGCTGCAAAGACATAACAACCTTACCCCAGGGAAGGGACTGCATTCATTCGTTAAGACACTCATTCAGCTTATCAAGATGCTTTCAATCTACCAAGTCCTGGCCAAAATTTCTCTTAGGGCCAATATTTACCCCTAGACAAAGGACCCATGCAGGACACTTCTGACTTGGGTCTCCTTCCCCATACAAAGCATTCTCTATTCCCTCTGCATGCCTCTCTATCCAACAAAATCACTTCATCACTGATCTGTGGCCCTCACTGAAGAAAGAAATTCTGTAACAAAACCACAACACAGGTATCCTTTCTAATGTCGTTTCATTGTCCCCCTAAGTCTTGCATGGCCATGTGGCCACCAAGGATTAGACCTGTGTCTGACACAGAAAGTAGAAAAATCTAGAACATCCAGTTTCTCTCAGAATAGCTAGGGGTCAAAGTTGGATCAGGGAAGAAGGGGCCACTCACATAATCATTTCACCCTGTGAAGGCAGAGCTGAAAGCCCACCTATGGTTACTTGTCTCAGTCAGTCTCCAAACACTCAAATGCACATGATTCCAACCCATTTCTTAACCTGGGCAGCCTTGGTTTCCCACTCGAACTGCCACTTAGCCATAGGAGGTGAACCAGCACTCCCTTAGGCCCTATGAGGGAAGATGGGAACCCCGCCTTTGGTGTTCCTCCCAGTCACACCGCACCCACACTCTATCATGCGCCTGTCACCAATCCTGTTGGCAATCTAACACCCAGAGGTTGATTGGACCCCCACTTTCACTCAAATAGTGGGAACCCCAGATCAATCGTACCTTGCCTTAGATGTCTCCGAGTGCAGGTGCCAGTTCCTGCATGCCCCTTCCTCCCAGTGTTTGACTCCTTGAAAACCTGCTGAGGGGTTCCTTTGCTGCTTAGTTGAGGCATCCACACAGGGAGGCCCAGCCTCTTCCCTGGTGTGCTCAGTGGTTCATGTCGCTCAGGCTGATCAGGGCCCCCTGCATGGGTATTCAGAGGGTTGGCAGCAACTACCAGGTGTGTCTGAGCCTGTTCTCTCCTCAGCTTGTCTCACTTCTCTGGCAGGGAACTAAATGTTGCAGGAAGACGAGGCCCAATGGAGAGAAAGAGCACCTGAACACCATATCTAAGAGGAAAAAGGCTTTTATTCAGCTGATGGAGCTAACAGCATAAATTTCAAAATGGCCATGCTCCTCATCTGGCTTGGTCTTTCCCTTTTTATCTCCAGTCAAAAAGTTTCAACCCACAGATACATTTCTCATTGGTCAGTTTGACTCAAGTGGGAGAAGCTGTTCCAGCCCCCACAGAACTACAGGATTTCACAGAAGCAGAAATTTCCAGGTCCTGGGAAGTTAAGTCTACAAATTCCTAAGAGTTGAGTTACCATAGAGAGGACCCTGCAGGTATATCCTTGGGGTCTCCTTGAGAAGACCTCTGTTCTCTTAGACCTCATTCTTCCTGGGTATACTCTCTCATACTGATATGTACATGTGGTACGGGGCTGGTCTATGAAAATTAGGTCAATTTAAGGAGGTGGTCAATGCAGGCAGGTTGTCAGCTATGGAGGCTCTACTGTATACACATGGTCTGACAATTAAGTTTGCAAACTTACCACTGTTTGCATACATTGACAGCACTGTATAAATAGCTTGGTAAGGTTTGCTAAGCTTGGTATATCAGTACCTCACAGCTGTGTTCATGTCAATGTGTGGCTTGTCTTGCTCAGTGGTATTATTGTTGCATTATGTTTTGTGTGGTGTAGTGAGAATTAGAGCAATGAACAAACATTTATAAATTTCTTGTCAAACTTGGAAAGAGTAGACATGAAATCAGGAACATATTAGTCCAAGTTTATGGGGACAATGCCATGAAGAAAATGGCAGTGTACAAATGGATTGAATGTTTTTCTGAAGGGAAAGAAAGTGTCCACTGTGAAGAGAGGTCAAGGAAGACCAGTAAGGAGTAGAACTAACAAAAAATTGCAAAAATTCATTGAATCTTGCATCAAAATTATTAGCTGACTGTGAGATGCATATCAAAAGAAGTAAATATTGATACAAAAACAGGAAAATTTTAACCAAAAATCTTGGCCAACAACTCATGGCTCTTGCATCACAACAATGCACCAGCTCACACAACACTGTTTGTGAGGAAGTTTTTAGTCAGTGAACAAATAACTATAGTGGAAAACTCTCCCTACTCACCTCATCTGGTCTCCAATGACTTTTTTCTTTACCTAAAGAATGAGGAAATATTGAAAGGAGGACATTTCCATGACGTCAGGACATCCAGAGTATTATGATGGCAGCTCTGATGGCCATTCCAGAAGAAGAGTTCTAAAATTACTCTGAAGGGTGGACTAGGCACTGGTGTGGGTGCATAGTTTCCCAAGGAGAGTCTTTCAAAGGTAACCATAGCAATATTCAACACTGAGGGATGACTGTGAGGCACTTTTTCTAGGATGAGATCATGAATAGCTTCTCCCCAAAGCTGCTAAATATGTGTGAATCTGTTGTGATACAGGCGCTCTGAAGCATCAAAGCCAACTTCCCCCTTCCCTCTTCAGAGACAGAGCACCACTGACTCACACTAGAGAGCATCTCTTCCCTGTTTGCAAACTGATACCACCAGTAAAACTCTCCTTGCTACTCTTTAGACATGCTTCTTGTCCTTTGCATGACGGTTTGTAACATAATGGTGAGGGGGAGCAATCAGAAAGAAGTCTACAAAAGCAAGCTCATAGTTTCTTCATTTGGGGGGTATTTTTGAGACTGAATTTCACTCTGCACCCTGGATAGAGTGAAGTGGTCTCATCATAGCTCACAGCAACCTCAAATTTTTAGGCTCAAGTTATCCTCTTGTCTTAGCCTCCCAAGTAACTGGGACTATAGGTGTGCACCACCATGTCTGACTAATTTTTCTATTTCTAGTAGAAATGGGCTCTCACCTTGCTCAGGCTTGTCTCAAATTCTTGAGCTCAAGCAACCCACTCATCTCAGTCTCCAAGAATGCTAAGATTACAGGTGTGAGCCACCACACCCAACACGGGTCATGGTTTTAAAAAGCATGCTATTTTAGTTAATTCATTACCTTATCTTATATAAGGAATATATTCTGGAGCAAATAATGCAAGTATTTTTGCTTGCTCTCAGAGCTCTTTAATATAGAATAGGAAAGTATGTTGATTTCAGTACTCACTAGCTATGTGATTTTGGACAAGTCTTTTTTCCAACTTGCATTAAATTGAAGCTAATACACTTGATGAATGTAATGGCTGATTTAATGAGGTAAAACGTGTTAACATATAGGACTGACTCATAGAAAGCATGTGAGACAGGCTTGCAGAGCTGTCATCACCAAGGTTGTGAACATCTTCATCACCACATCACCTTCCTCTTCATTATAACTCTAATGATGTTGATAATGTTCTAATCTAGGAGAGGAGAACCCTGTGTTTGCTTATTTCAGTTCCCAGGAACTTCTTGAGTGACCTTGGGCAGGTGGCTGACCCTCTCTAGAACTCACTTTCTCCTCTCTGAAATGAAGACATTGGCTTTCCTCATTTCAGAAGAAATGTCTAAAGTTTCCTCCAGGTCTATGAATAAATTTGGCCTAGAGCAGCTTGTCTTGTAACCTTTTTGTGTCGGAGCTTACCATACTGGTACTAATCTCTAGTCTCTCCTGAGTTTAAAAGTTTAATTCTCTTTTGTGAAGTATTTGTGTTCTTAGCTGCCTCAGGCCATTTCTGTACTGCTAAGGGGAATGAGAATGCTGAGCTATTAAGCAGATGGTCATGTACATTCTGCACCATTTGGCTCCTCAGTCCTTCCTAACCCATTGGAATGGGTTGTGTTTTTATAAAAGATAGAAACTGTAGTGGGGCTTTTTCACATACTGGTAGAAGACATCAGAGAATAGTATCTGGTGGTACAATTGAGAGCGAGGAGCACAGATTTGGAATGGGAAGACAGAGCATCATTCCACCCACCCCTATCTCTGTCTCTGCCCTTTTGGGATGTTACTTTTTCTCCCTGAGTCTTGGTTTCCCCATCTAAAACCTGGAAGTAATAATAATGAGACTATTACACTGCTCAAATGAGAAAATGAATGCTGCTTACTGAGTGTTTATTCCATGCCGGGACTATACTAGGACCTGGAAACAGGCAGAATTTCCCACCCACACCCAGGGAGCTTATTCCCTGGCCCCAGGGTAAGTCTGTTGTTAGAACAAAGAAAACACTTTATTTATGGGAATAATTTCAGACCTTACTGTTTGAGAAATTAGTTTGAAGGTAGGCAGAATGTGAGCTGATTCTATTGAGCACTTCTCACATGCTAGGTCCTAGAAAATGTTTTTGCAAACATCCTTGCAAGGACCCTGTGAAGAAGACATTCTATCTCCCATTTCACAAAAGGAATTTGAGCTACAGTAAAGTCTACTAGGGATTCAATTCCAGGTTTCTCTGATAACAAAGCTAAACTCTTTCTAAGACACTAATTACCATGTACTTTTAAGCCTGTGAATCTGTACCTTTGATTGTATTTTTTTTCACTGTATGGAGTTTCTCTAAATCTCATAATAGTGAATTGCTAAGCTGTTTTCATATCACTTTATTATTTCTTCCAGCTCTCTGCCTTATTTCATTTGTAAAGATATTGTGCCTGCTTTGAAATTTCTCTTGTACACAATTGAGCTGACTAATGAAGAATAAATAGGTAGCTGATAGGGAAAAAAAAGCTTCTCCAGTTTATTGCTACATTTTATATATCTAGTGTCCCAGAAATATTAACTATTGCTGTTATTTTTAATAATATTATTTTATCTTTCCTGACTCAAGAAATTTCCAGGTCAGCAGGTGGGAAGGGCTGAGGAAAGAAACAGGCTTTAGGCTCTATATTTGACAGGAGATATTGTTACTGAAATTTCAGTATTTGTCCCCATGGTGGCTTGAGGAGAAGGAAAGAGAAGTTTATTATTTTTGCTGGTGTAAGGGTGAGGGGAAACTTGCCCTTTTCCACAAAAGTTTATGAAAAGATCAATTCACAATTAAAGTAGATTAGTAAGGCACATGTTTTTTTCCAAATACCATGCATGTGGGGAGAATCACAAGAGTGATTACCCAGTATCTCAATGATAGTCAGATAGTTTATATGTGCCTTTCAGTAGAGGAGGGGCGATATGAAGAGTATAGGTAATTCTGTTTAACAGTTGCTAGGGAGGATGATAGGATAGGGGAACAGAGTGTTATGTAAATTAACCCAAGAGACAGATACTATGTTTTAAGTGATTGGAGCCAGGTCTGCTTTTTATCCTGATTATTCTTCCCTATAATATGTTGAGATAACAGGGAGAGGAAGGAAAGTAAATTGTCCCCTTTGATCTTTGGGTCCGGTCAGTCCAGTTTATGCAGATAGAGGGAAAGCCCCTTCTAATATCCAGTTACTCCCCAAGGTCCTTAATTCAAAATTGAACTGTTTTTACAAAGTAATAATGGGTACAAGGCAAGAACTGTGGTAAGAGCCTACCTAAAAAGAAGACACAGGTCCAGCTAAAAATAATGCTAAGAATTATCCACTATCCCCATGTCTGATACTCTTGGAGCCATATAGCAAGTGGTCACAAAGATTCTTAGCTTTCTCCTTAGATAAGTGTTTGAAACCTAGGGGTTTTTTTTGCCCCAGGCTGGGTTTGAACCCGCCACCTCCAGCATATGGGGCTGGCACCCTACTCCTTTGAGCCATAGGCGCCGCCCATCCTAGGGTAGTTTTTGAGATACCTTCTGGGTCCTGATTGCATTGGTTTGGCTGCGTTACTCAGGCCTATAGGTTGATATCATGGGACTGATGGTTCCACCCTAAGCTCACACAATTAGCAACCCCCAAATGCCTATTTCTCTGCCCACCTATTACTTTTGTGCCCACCAACCTCATCTCCCTAATTCAAAGAGAGGTGGATTTGAGAATTTCTTTGCATCTTCTCTCTTAGCACTTTGCAGAATGAACTCTTTTTCTGCTTTAAACCCTACTGTCTCTGGGTATTGAATTCCTTTAAAGTGGTGGGCAATGAACCTGGTTGGGCAGCAACAAAAATATTCTTTATAACTTGTCATATTTTAAGGTGAAATTTTCTGAGCTCCTTCATTGGCAAATGGGGAAAATAGCATATTTTTTGTCTTAAACTACCATTGTCCTCCCTATAAGCAGAAATACAGAGCTTTTAAAAGGGGGATGCAAGTTCAGCCTATTGGTGTAAACTATATTTGATGGTCCTGATGGATTCCATATCTTGTGACCTTAGTCCCTATCTCTTATAACATCTCTGTGGACAATTCCATTGAGCCATCTCCTATGATACGGAGAATTAAGGACACTCTCCTACCCCTCTGATTACTGCCTTATGTGGGGATTCAGGTTTTAATTCCCCAAAGGAGTCAGGGAGTTTTAGAATGACAACTCAACAGCTTGACGGCTTGTAAAACATTTTTGCCCTTTTTCAGTCCTTTGCATTTTTTACAGTATGGTTGTTACCTGTATTTAGGACTTGAGGACCAGCTGCTAGTGCCCTGGGAAGGAATTGGAATCCAACAGTGTAGCCAGAGGAATTATGGAGAACCCCTATTGTGGGGGGCACATGTCCTCAGGAAGGCTCTGTCTCCGGAAGGCTCCTTGCCAATCCTACTTGTGAAAGTCTTACAGAATTGCTGTGGAGATGAGCTAAGATGACTTTAGTGCTGAAGAAGGAAGACTACTATTTTGTAGCTAAGAAAACCAGAGTAGGAACTTTTGTTCTTGCTGCATTTGTCTGGGACTGGCAGTCGGCAGGTACATCTCCATCCATGGGTGGAGTGAGTTCCCAGCATTAGCAAACAGGCATGAGCAAATGAAACACATCCACTTGGACTTTACATCCAGGAAGAGGGAGAATAACAAATCACTAAGGAAAAAGTCAGCCTTTCACAAGATAGAGCCATTGCGAGAGGCAGATAACTATTTAAACAAGCAAACAATAGAGCACTTATGAAGATTCCACAACTGCAGATAAACTCACACATACAAGATACACACACCAGCTAGTGTGGCTTCCAAATGAAAATATTGATAAATGAATGGATGCTATAGAAACTTAAGTTAGAACCTTTGATGGTTAAGTGAAAGAGCTATTACAAAACATAATGATGTTACAAACACATGGAGATTGAAGAAGCTCAGAAAATTTCACCCCCAAATATGACTTAGTATAAAGAGTATTTTGAATTCAAGGCCCTTAGAGACCAACTGGTTTTGGAATGGGCTTTCTTTCTTTCCTCATAAAAAAAATAGACCCATCAAAAAGAACAATTAACTTCCTTTCCCCTCTCCGTTATCTCAATGTATTACAGGAAGGAAGATCAAGTATGCAACCAGACCTGGTTCACACCATTTTAAATTTAATACCTGTCTCTCAGGATAATTGAATTTACAAAGAGAACCATTTACAAGGCAATCTATTTTCCCCTATTGATTCATTCTCCTCAGTATCTTTTTACCCTTTCTAATAACCACTTATTGCCCCTAAACAGAATTGCCTACGTTCCTCCTCCCCACCAAAAAGAAATAGATAAACTTCTGGACCCTTTTGGGATATTAGGCAATCACTCTGTGACTCTTCCTGTGAGCACAGTGAGTAAATCACTTTCTCTTATTAATCTGCCTTATTGTGAGTTGAACTTTCAGTGAAGCTTCTAAGGATCTTCCCTGCCACCTCACAAAATTTTAAAGGAAAAGATAGATACTTGCACCTTTAATCTAGAAGTTCTAGCAGGCAAATAATAGCACCTTTAGAGGGATAGGAAGGACATGATGGTGGAGGCATGTTAAATAATAATAGAAGAACATCTCTTTGAGCTAAAGAATGACTTGAATGGAGATTGTAAAGTTTCTCAGATTTCTAGGCAAGATTAATAAGAAAAGACACGAACTTGGTAAATTCATTAGCTTTGAGCATAAAGAAGAAATCATAGAATCTTCCAGACAGAAACACATCAGTTATTTTCAAACAAAAAATGTTTAGATCAGTATCTGAATTATCTGCATTGCTATACTATTGGACATTAGAAGAGGAAGAGTAGCACTTATAATTTACTGAAGAAAAGAGTTTTTACATATAGTCAAAAACCATTTCCATGTGAAATGAAAGAAACTATTTTAGGATAGAAAATAATTCAGGTACTATCTCATCCAACTAATATAAATAATATGCTCCAAAAAAGGCCCGTGACTAAAGAAATGAATCATAATACAGAAACCTTAAAAAAAGGAGGGAAAACAGATGTGAAAAATGAAACGTGTAATATGTGTGTATGTATTTAAATCTAAATGGATAATAATAAATGGCATAACAGGTGTCATATAGATCGCTAAATATGGAATCTCAAAATTATAATGGCTAACCTAAGCATAGTCGTTATGTAAGAGTGCAAAACTCCATAGAATTAATAGAGGAAACATTTGTACAAAAACCAAAAACCTGTTTGACACCTCTTTTTCTGGCTTGTCTTTTAGCCAGGTGATTCTCTATATAATATAATAGACGTTGTCTTAAAGGGGAAAAGCTTTAAGAAAAGTTTTTAAGCAAACAGGTTATTTACTAAGATATCCAGTATCTCTCTAAAACTCAAATAGGTTTCCAAATATTGGACATGGATATGAAGCTGTGAGTTTAAACCTTTCACATAGAAATTGGAACTCTTGTACACTGGTAGTGGGAAAGTGTTGCTGCCCAACCAGGGTTATCTGTCTCCTTCCCAAGAGGAAGCCAGTACCCAGAAACAGCAGGACAGCAGGGTTTACAGCAGTGAAAGGGTTTATTCTGCAAAGTGCTAAGGGGGAAATGGTGGGAATTTCTCCAATCCACCTTCCTGAGAATTGAGGAGACAGGGTTTTTAAAGAAAGTTTGGTGGGCAGAGGATCAGGCAATCAGGGTCTGCTAATTGGCTGGGTTTGGGGCAGAACAATCAGTCCCTTGGACTAGGTGGCTGCCTGGCTGAGTCAGTCCATCCACTGGAATGCAGTCCTTGGGTAAGGGAGTCTAAGACCCTCTGAGTCCTTGGTCTGGGTGGGTTAGTCAATCCACTGGAATGCAAGATCTGAAAGATATATCAAAAACTGCGCTTAGGTTCTGAACAGGTGATGTTATCTATGGAGAAAGTTGAAAATCTTTACAGCTTTTTTTTTTTAATTTTTTTATTAAGGCATTTGTACATAGATCATGAATACATTTATGCCATTATGGGATTCAATGTGTTGATTATTTATATAAATTAGAGTGCTTACATCCTACTAATTACCATAGCCTTCACCTCTTTTACCCAATTACAGTGTTAAGACATTTGTGTTCTACACCTAATAGATTCAACTTGTACTTGCAATATGCTCCACTGGTGTGGTCCCCCTATTAACCCTCCCTCTATCGCCCCTCCTTCCCCCCCCAAAAAGAAGGATTTCAAAGGAATATTTGGAATTCCACATTCATTGCATCATTAATAACAATAGCCAAAAAATTGTCCATTGACAGATGGATATAAAATTGTGGCATATACATACAAGGACATATTTTTGAGTTTTAAAAAGGAAAGATATCCTGTCCAATGCTGCAACACAGTAAACCTTGAGGATATCATGCTAAGTGGAGCAAACCAATCAGAAAAATAATTACACTTTTTTCAAGTATCTATTTGGTTAAATACTAAAACCTATAGAAGCAGAGGACTCATAAAAAGCACAATGGTGGTTGCCAGGTACTGTGAGAAGGGGAAAATGGGATGTTGGTTGCTATTCAACAGGTATAGAGCTTCGTCTATGTGAAAGAAAATAATTCTAAAGATCTTCTGTACAGCGATGTGTATATAGTTTAGCAACACTATATTGTACATTTAAAAACTTGTGTGAGGGTATATTTCATGTTATGTAATTTTTAAAGATATTTTTTATCAAATCATAGGTGTGTACATTAATGCAATCAGGGGGTACAATGTGCTGGTTTCATATACAATCTGAAATATTTTCATCAAACTGGTTAACATAGTCTTCATGGTATTTTCTTAGTTATTGTGTTAAGACATTTATATTCTACATTTAGTAAGTTTCACCTATACCCTTCTAAGATGCACCGTAGGTGTGGTCCCACCAATTATCTTACCTCTACCCCATCCTTCCCCCACCCCTTCCCTCCCTTTCCCCTTTCTGCATATTCTTATGCTATAAATTGGGTTATAGCCTTCATATGAAAGCTATAGATTAGTTTCATAGTAGGGCTGAGTACATTGGATACTTTTTCTTCCATTCTTAAGATACTTTGCTAAGAAGAATATGTTCCAGCTCCATCCATGTAAACACGAAAGAGGTAAAGTCTCCATCTTTCTTTAAGGCTGCATAATATTGCATGGTATATATATATCACAATTTATTAATCCATTTGTGGGTCAATGGTTCATTTGGGCTTCTTCAATGACTTAGCAATTATGAATTGGGCTGCAATAAACCTTCTGATACAAATATCTTTGTTATAATGTGATTTTTGGTCTTCTAGATATATACCTCGTAGAGGAATGATAGGACCAAATGGCAGTTCTATTTTTAGATCTTTAAGAATTCTCCAAACATCTTTCCAAAAAGAATGTATTAGTTTGCATTCCAAGCAGCAATGTAGAAGTGTTCCCTTTTCTCCATATGCACGTCAACATCTCTGGTTTTGCGATTTTTTTGATGTGGGCTAATTTTATTGGAGTTTGATGATATCTCAAAGTAGTTTTTATTTGCATTTCTCTGTTGATTAAGGATGATGAGCATTTTTTCATGTGTCTATAGGCCGTGCACCTATCTTCAGAGAAGTTTCTCTTCAGGTCCCTTGCCCACCCTGAGATGGGATCTCTTGTTCTTTTCTTGCTAATACATTTGAGTTCTCTGTGGATTCTGATTATTAAACATTTGTCGAAGGCATAACCTCCAAACATCTTCTCCCATTCTGAGGGCTGTCTGCTTGCTTTACTTAATGTGTTCTTGGCTGTGCAGAAGTTTTTAGTTTGATCAGGTCCAAGTAGTGTATTTTTGCCTGGGAAGTCCTCCTCATATAATATTTACCCAGGCCGATTACATCAAGGGTTTTTCCTGCACTTTCTTCTAGTATTTTATAGTTTCATGTCTTAAGTTTAAATCTTTAATCCAGTGAAAGTCTATCTTAGTTATTGGGAAAGGTGTGGGTCTAGTTTCAGTCTTCTACAGGTCACCTGCCAGTTCACCCAGCACCATTGGTTAAATAGGGAATGTTTTCCCCACTGAATGTTTTTAATTGGCTTGTCAAAGGTCAAATAATGGTAGGTAGCTGGGTTCATGTCTTGGTTCTCTATTCTGCTCCATACATTTACCTCTCTGTTTTTGTGCCAGTACCATGCTGTTTTGATCACTATCAATTTGTAGTACAGTCTCAGGTCTGGTAGCATGATTCCTCCTGCTTTGTTTTGATTTCTGAGTAATGTCTTGGCTATTTAAGGTTTTTTTCTGATTCCATATAAAACAAAGTATTATTTTTTAAAGAACTTTAAAGTATGACAATGGAGCTTAAATAGGGATTGCATTAAAATTGTATATTTCTTGGGTAGTATGGACATTTTAACAATGTTGATTCTTCCCAGCCATGATCATGGTATGTTTTTCCATTTGTTAACATTTTCAGCTATTTCATTTTTTAAAGTTTCATAATTCTCTTTATAGAGATCTTTCACATCCTTTGTTAGGTAAACTCCCAAATATTTCATCTTCTTTGGCACTCCTGTGAATGGAATAGTGTCCTTGACTGTGTTTTCAGCTTGGCTGAAATTCACATCAGAATTCTACCAACAATTCTACATTGTTGGTATGTATAAAGGCTACATATTTATTAGTGATGATTTTGTAACCTGAGACACTGCTGTATTCCTTGATAAATTCTAAGAGTTTTGTAGTAGAATCCCTGGTATTTTCCAGGTATACAATCATATCATCTGCAAAGAGTGAATGTTTGATCTCTTCTAATCCTATACGAATACACTTGATCACCTTTTTGTCCCTAATTCCGATG
>CAUYRH010112998.1:0-13523 GCA_963574655.1 Perodicticus potto | reverse complement strand
TTTAAAAGGCTTAAAATTTAATAACAATAACAATGTTTAAGATAAGGACTAGAAACAAAAACCATGTAAAGAATGAATGTGGGAAACCAATACTCTAGGGGTTATGCCACATCAGTATAGCCTAGAAACTTAATCCATAATTTCTGAGCTTTAATCCATAATTTCTGAATCAGAACTCCAAGGATGGAGGCTAGCAATCTATTTCAACAAGACTTAATGTGATTCGGACACAAGCTGTATAAAACTTGACAGCCATCGCTCTGACGAGAGCGTCTCAACTATTCATGTGAAGAGGGGTTACCTGGAAATGTTCAAAGTGGGTTCTGATACTGTAGGTGGGCCCAGAGATTCTTCATTTTTATTGCACATTTTGGTGATGACATATCATAATATACATGAGTCGATTTAAAATAATATACAGAAGGCAAAAATAAAAGTTCAGTGTTTGATGATACCTGGCTTATTATTATCAGATTGGCGACCATAGATGGAGAGAATGTTTAGACTTGTTGCATAAAGCCTGTTCTCTAGCGCTGCTCTAGAGCTACTGAACAGGCAGAGACAGGTGATCCTGTGCTTCTATTAAGAGTAGAGAAACCTTAACTTTCTCAACATTTTTCTCACCAAAAAGATGAGGGAAAAATCTTTGCTAAGGGTCTCTCAAAATATGTTCTTAAAGTTGACTCCTTTTAAGTGAGTTAGAGAAAGCTGAGGCCCTGAACATAGTTCACATACAATATATGATGAGTGAAAAACACTTCTGGTTAGAAATTTTTCAGTATTTCTTTTTACTTTTCAGGTATTTAAGGGATGTTCCAAATCAAAGAAATATGTTAAATTTAAAAAACCCATTAGGGACAGTCTCAGGGACAAAAACATAGGCCACAGGTTAGAGTATTTGAACATTTTCTACCTTTATTTTTTTTAAGTTTCTGCATTCAGTCATTAAGTAGGAAAGATGTCACAGATGTCCTCTTAAGGTGTATTGTATATTATTTTGAGCACACACTTTGAAAATAATAAGGTTATCCCCTATCAAAACAGTCACTTTTATTATGTCTCTCCCATTGCAGAAAAATCAACCAGGAGCCATCACCTCAACATTTTGTTAAAAGAACCAAAAAAAAAGGTAACAGCTCTGAGATGATAGTTATAGGAAAAGTATGAAACTATGAAGAATTTATAGAAGATGAAACTCAAAGTTTACCTTGTTCTGAGAATTGTTCACTGTTCACATGCTCAGAAAATATGGGGTTGCTGAAGTTGTGTTAGTAATGAGTTGGGAGGTAGAGGCAGGAAAAAGAGAGGAATTAGGGTTTAGCTCGTGCTAGTTGGGCAGTTCAGGTTTAGCTAGAAGGGTATGGAAGAATAGTAAGAGCTAAGTTCTTACTAGTTTCAGTGAAAACCTTTTGTGCTTAGCATTTTTTATATTACTGCATTGAAATCCACATACCTTAAAAAATGCAACCTTCATAATCTTATATCGAAGACAGTAATAGTAGCAACACTCAAAGCACCCAATATGTCACTCCATCTGCTAAAAGTTTGACCAGTTTTATCTTTCAAACTACTTTAAACTTTTGTATATCGTGATTGGTACGGTCTTTCCTATCACATTTTTCTCTCATCTTTCTTATGCAGTGGAAAAGCTGTCTCAAGCTGTCTCCCGAATTTTATTCCAGCGTGAAAATTATTTGTTGTTATAGACGCTCAGACAATCACTGAGGGCATGTAATTCCCACTGGATATCAGGGCAGAAACTACTTTGTTTTGAAACTCTCAAAATGATCTCCTTAGATTTATTCCAAGTCCCCCAGGTTTTCTGTTGGATCATGTCTGAAATCTCTGGAAGCCTCCTCAGTATAGGCAAAGTCAGGCTGGTTTTGTGAGGAATGGAATGGAAAGTTGCTTTAAGTTCCACATAGGTCTCTAATTATATTAGCGTGATGGATACGCTGTTGTAAGTGTTCATGCTCTGTCTTTAACACTCCAGAGAAGGAGTATTTCCTCATTCATTGACCTGGCTTTCATTTCAAACCAATATTCCCCCTTGTAATTTTTTTGGGGGGAGGGGTTTGAGAAGATGAATATGTGTTATCTGGGAACATTTTATCTACTTATTGATACATCAGTATTGTGCATATTTATGTGATATTCTGATACATGTATACAATATGTAATGATCAAGCCAAGGTAATTATAACATTAAGCCAGCCCCCTAAACATTTGTCAGTTCTTTGTATTGGGATCATTGCAAATATTTATCTATTTTGAAATGTACCCTACTGTGCTATCAAACACTAGAGTTTGTTTGTTATAACTATACTTTTTTACCCCTTAACTAACTTCTCTTAATTCTTCCCTCTCCCAACCTACTCTTTCCAGCCTCTGATGACCCGCATTCCACTCTTAGCCGCTGTGAACTTGAACTAATTTCTCTTTTCCTAGGCTGTACCTGCCTTTCCCCTGGAGTAATAAAAAAGCTTTGATTCAATTATCAGAGCTTTAAGACAATATTAATAATGTGGAAAAAGAAAACACTTTCTGAAACCTCTACTTTACAGTTAGCTACACTAACATGGTATTGATGACTGTAATATATTAATCTATAAATAAAACTTTTCAACTACATCAATATAGCTATAATACTCATACAAAAAACAACTCATGCTTGCTTGAAATGGATGAATCAGTTTTGCAAAAGTATAAAAAGCAAAATTGTGTTTAAAAAGATTTAAAGGTTATATTAGCAAGTAATCTGAAAATGAATGCAATGTAAATTACTTTAAATCATAAATTTATCCACAGTATTACAGTTAATCCTTGATGTACATAATTATGTGTTCACCGATTTAAAAGTAGAAAACGTAAAATGATACCATTTTTCAATAATTTAACCAATACATAGATAATACATGTCTAAGCAACAGAAACTCACAAGTAAAGGTCCAATGTACACATAGATAAATATACAAAAATATATTTTTAATGAATAGAGGCTAATAATTTTGTTACGATAAAATGCTAAGTGTATATTTCTGCAAAATGTTATATAGATATGTTAAAAGTATGTAAACACATACCTTAAAAAAGCCAACCTTTATAATCTCATTCAAAACCTCATAACAAGCCTCAAAGCAGTTAATGTATCAGGCAATTTGCTAAAAGGTAGATCAGTTTCCATTTTTGAACTACTTTAATCTTTTCTTTAACTTTTGAATATCATGGTTGGTATTGTCTAAGCCTGTTCTCTCTTTCGCTCATCTTTCTTATAATAGAATATTTCCCCTAAACAGGACCCATGAAGCACCAAAGTTTCCAATTCCACTGGCAACATTATTTTGTTTGTCCATTCATTCATTGGACACCCGATACTTTACTTTCTTTTGCCTTGTTTTCTTAAGGTTGACTTCTTATGCTATGAAGTGACCTCTTCTTTTTTTTTAACCTTAATTAGAAATTCCAGAATTGCTTTCAAAATTTCATCTGTGTAATTTTCCAATGACAACATAAGTTGGAGGTGATGTTTGAAAGTCCGAATAACTATGTAAAACCCTAAAGAAATAGGAGGATGCTTCATGCTTCAGGAGAGGAAGCATTGAAGTCATATCTAAATCAGGAGGAAACTGCAGCAGCCACAGGGATTGTACCTTGTGGACTTCCAATTACAAGGAGCACAACTAGCACAGGGCAACAGAGGCTGCCCCGGAATCCGAGCTATGTCTGTGCAGAAACCACACCTGCCAGGGCTTCTCTTCAACAACTACTAAGCACAGCAGGCTACTGAGGCCGGCCTTTTCCTGGAAGGCTTCTCTGAATGGCTGCTTGGCCCCGGGATACCAGAGCCTTGTTAGACATGCCTTAGACCTTCTCACCTCAATTTCCTCCTTCTCTTGCCCTTGTATTCTGGGTCACGTTTGCATAGTGATCTCCTAGCTACCCTGGTTCTTCCAGTTTCCTCTCCATTTTCTCTTATGGACATTTCACCTGATTAAATCCTTGCACTTTTAATCTTATCTTGATGTTTGCTCTTATCATGACCTGGACTAACACAAAGCTAAATGGTACCTGTGTCGACAGTGACAGTTAAATGTAACCTACAAAGAAGTGAAAAAGAACTCTGTTCAGGGAGGAAGCGATTTCAGGAGATAAATGTCAGACTACAAATTAAGAAACGGATTTATTGTATTTGCTGGTTTCTTAGATCCATATAATGGTGTTCGTTCAGTGTGACATTGCATGACAGTCAAGACTCACGTTAGGATTTCCATGTAAGTGACTAAGCAAAACATCAAACTGATTACTCACTGTTTGGATGGAGGCCCAACAGAGGCCATAAGTGTACCTGGACATTACTCTGAGTGTGCCAACCTCAAGATTTATTCTTCTGATTCTGAGCAGTTGAGATCATTAGCCGCATAGCCAGTGAATTAGGTCAAAAATGCAAAAGAATGATGACCATATAAATTCTCCCTCTCTGCAGAGTAGAGGACCAGCTTGTACTGCTTGCTACAAAGCTTGCTGCTAGCTCTGACTCTGGGTTCTTCCCCTGTGAGAAAGCCTATTTGGAGGGTAGGTATAATCTGTCTGCCCATGTCACCCAGTGTGAATTAGGGGTCAGAGAGAAGTGCAGTCTTACTGACACTGGTTACTGCTTTTGCTGTGAGTAATGATGTCTTTTGTCTCTGCTTTAGGAGTCTCATGCCTCTTGTCACATCTATGCATTGAAGCAGGCTAAACTGTTAGCTTGCAAGTCGACTAAGTGACACTCGCTTCTTCTTTCTTTGCAAACCTTCTTTTTCTGTGTTCCTGTGGGATGTGTGTGTGTGTGTGTGTGTGTGTAAAAGTAGCTATTATTTACTCTACAAAGAAGAAAATTCCTTCTCAGTCAGTGACACCACTTCTTTCTTTGTGAACCTTCTTTTTCTCTGTTCCTACGTGTGTGTGTGAAAGTAGCTATTATTCATTTTACAAAGAAGAAAATTCCTCAAATATCTAAGAACACCAATTGAAGTTCAGTATAGTATATAAGGAAATCAGTTTTCTTTCTTAGTCTTTTCCTTAAGCAGAAAACACTGTTTTAATTAACTCAATGGAACTGGCCACTATTAACTAGAGATCGTCCTGTAGGATTTAATGAGGTATCATTCACATTCAGGTTATGGTTAAGAGAAAAATAATCATGCATTTAAAAAATTATTTTGATTTAGTGTAACATCGGTTAATGAGTTGCCTTTTCATTCCAACGATTTCATTCCAATTCTGCAATTTACCTTAATTAAGCATTTGGGCCAAATTATAATTTAAAGTGTTTGCACAAACCTAATTAAACTGTTAATCTCTTGAGTATGTTTTTGTTTGGGCATAGAATCCTGGGTATGTATGCACAAAATCCTAGGCAGTGTCTTTACAAAACTGAGTGAATTATATATATAATCACATTCTTCCCACTCACCTGTGGTCAATTTGGGGTAAGCATCCCAGTCTCCAGATGTTTTAGAAAATGCTCACATAACCAGAGATTACACAAACAATATCTGGGGCCAAATGAAATACTGTTTCTACTCTAATAGCTAAGGAACTTTTGGTAATGACTTCAGCGTAGAACATAACTCTGGATCAGAAAAAAATAAATCAGAACTGTAGAATTGTAATTCTTTTAAGATCTAGATATATAAATATATTAAACCAAAACTACCTTGTTTAAAGTATATACATACGAACATTAAATCTTTTTGAAGATTAGTTTCATTATTTTTATGTCACCATTTAAAATATGACATGAAACAACCAAGATATACCACTCAAATATTGATTTATTAGTAGTATTCTTCAGAGCTCTCAGCTTTCCACCTTATATGACACTCAGACACTGTGGAATTTATTCAGGTATTTTAGGAATATTAACACTTATTTGGGGATTTTCCAGAAAGGAAATCATGAGTTTGATGATTCATATTTGTCAGTTTATATTGGCTACGTTAAGACGATTTCTGCTTTTCACTGTTCACATTCCTGATCATGCTTTAATGGTACAGGTATACTTCACATTATTTAAAATCTGAAAATTATAATTAAGGTTCAACAAATCTGTGCATTCTGATGTAAGGAGATGAGAGAGAACCGAAAGAGCTGGGAGTTTGAAATTAGGTAAATCTGACTTTGAACCTACGATCTGCCACTTAAAGACTATGTTATACCAGGAAAATCCCTGTGCTTCTCTCATTCCTGATGCTCGTCGGGGGAAAACTGAGGTTCTTGACGACTTCCTATCATATGTGTGATATGTCTATAATGTGTACAGAAAATTGTAAGTTCCCAACAAAAGATCACTATTGTTGCAAATTTACTTGTAGAACTACCTTCCTTTTATGTTATTTAATTATTTAAAAATATATAAGTTTATCAAATTTATGAAAAAATTAAAATTTGGTAATATTAATTAATTACCTTTTATTGTCACTTCAATAATTTTTCACAGTCATTTTCTTTTTTCATTTTTTTGCATTTTTTTAATTTTTAATTTTTATTTTTTATTAAATCATAGCTGTGTACATTAGTGCAATCATGGGGTACAGTGTGCAGGCTTCATATACAATCTGAAATATTTTCATCCAATTCTTTGACATAACCTTCATGGGATTTTCTCGTTTATTGTGTGAAAATATTTGTGTTCTGCATTTAGTAGGTTTCACTCATCCCTTCTAAGATGCACCATAAGTGTGATCCCACCATTTACCCTCTCTCCACCCACCCTCCTCCTCCCTTTCCTTCCCTTACCCCTTTCCCCATCTTCTTGTGCTATAATTGGGTTATAGCCTTCATATGAAAGCTATAAATAAGCTTCATAGTAGGGCTGTATACATTGGATACTTTTTCTTCCATTCTAGAGATACTTTGCTAAGAAGAATGTGTTCCAGCTCCATCCATGTAAATATGAAAGAGGTAAAGTCTCCATCTTTCTTTAAGGCTGCATAATATTCCATGGCATACATGTACCACAATTTATTAATCCATTTGTGAATCAATGGGCACTTGGGCTTCTTCCATGACTTAGCAATTCTGAATTGGGCTGCAATAAACAGTCTGGTACAGATATCTCTGTTGTAATGTGATTTTTGGTCTTCTGGGTATAAACCAAGTAAAGGAATTATAGGCTCAAATGGCAGGTCTATTTTTAGATCTGAGTATTCTCCAAACATCTTTCCAAAAGGAACGTATTAGTTTGCATTCCCACCAGCAATATAGAAGGGTCCTTTTTCTCCACATCCACGCGCAACCCCTTCTTTTTTCTGAATTCCATTTGCCTGAATTATAGATGACCATTCCTTCACCCTGAGTCTATATTTATCTTTTAAGGTAAGATGAGATTCTTGTATGCAGCAGATATCTGGCCTGAGCTTTTGTATCCAGTCAGCCAGCCTGTGCCTCTTTAGAGGACAATTTAAGCCATTCACATTAATTGAGAGTATTGATAAGCCTGGTAGAATTTTGGGTATTAAGGTTTTTGAAAATCCAGTGGACATTTTGAATCCTTTCGCCTCTGTGGAAACTGGGATTTGATCAAAAGGTTCTGAGTGAGCTTACTTTGGTGGTAGGACATTGTGCTTGTCATTGTTGAGGATGTGTCTGAGAATATCTCAGAGAGCTGGTTTATTTATGGCAAATTTTTTCAGCAAGTGAATGTCATTAAAGTATTTACTTTCTTCATCATAATTGAAAATCAGTTTAGCTGGATACAAGATCCTGGGTTGAAAATTGTTTTGTTTTAGAAGGTTGAAGGTAAATGACCAACCTCTTCTGGCTTGAAAAGTTTCAGTAGAGAGATCTGCAGTCATTCTAATATTCTTCCCTTGTAGGTTATAGTCTGTCTGCTTGCAGTATTTTTTCCTTCATATTAACTTTGGTGAAGTTAATTATAATGTGTCTGAGAGATGCTTTATTTGGATTGAGTTGTGCTAAGCTTCTGAAACTGTCTGCTATCTGAATTTCATAGTCTCTTGCAATGTTTGGGAAGTTCTCCTCGAATGTCTCTTGGAGTAGAGCATCTGGGCCTTTCAACACAAACTCATTGCCTTCAGGAATTCTTGTAAGGTGAATGTTTGCTTTTTTGGAATTATTCCACAGCTCTCTGAGAGAATGATCCATTTTTGCTCTCCACTTCTCTTCCTCTTTGATCATTTGGGAGTGTTCAAAAGCTTTGGCTTCAATGTCAGAGATCTTTTCTTCTGCCTGCTCCATTCTGTTACTGTGGGATTCTACTGTATTTCTCATATCTTGGAGGGCTGCAACTTCTTTTCTCCATGTGTCAAAATCTTTGGTGATTTTGTCTTTGAATTCATCAAATTCTTTTTTTTTAGAGACAGAGTCTCACTTTATCACCCTCGGTACACTGCCATGACATCACAGCTCATAGCAACCTCCAACTCCTGGGCTTAAGTGATTCTCTTGCCTCAGCCTCCCAAGTAGCTGGGAATACAGGTGCCTGCCACAACACCCAGCTATTTTTTTTGTTTGTTTCAGTTTGGCTGGGGCTAGGTTCAAACCCACCACCCTTGGTATATGGAGCCAGGGAGCTACTCACTGAGCCTCAGGTGCCACCCGGAATTCATTGAATTCTTGAGACAACTTTTAAATTGTTTCTAGAATTTCTAATTCCAACTTTACTTCCATTCTGTTAATGATATTTGCCATCCAAATTCTCAACTCGATTTCTGACATCTCAGCCATGAATGGGATCCTCTGGTGTGGCTGCTTTGTTGTTCCTTGGGGGAGTTGATCTGCTCTGATTATTCAAATTGCCAGAGTTTTTCCACTGATTCCTCCCCATGAGTGTTTTTCACCATCTGCCTAGATGAGCAGATGAGGTGAAATTGGACTGGGGGCTTCTAAGTTTGTGGTTAACCAGCCCTTTGCCAAAGAGCTGGGACTGGTGACTGCAGCTTTTCCTCTACAGCTTTGCAAGGGACCCATACAATACTACCGCCCAACACTCTGGGGGCCTGCTTGGTGTGGTGGGGTTAGGTGGCTCTGTCTTGTATTCAGCTGACCTGTGTCCAATCCTAATGAACCAGTGACTTTGGGTTGAAGTCTCGCCTTACATTTGTTTCCTTGGAGTTGCAGTTTGCCTCAACAGAGAAGACATGTAATTATCTATCTCTTCTCTCAGCTTGGCTCCCACCTTCAGCTTTGTTGGGTTCTTTCTGGTTGTTATGTCTCCCTCTGGACTGGAGCTTCTACTAAAAGCTAGCCCCAGTCAGACATTATCCCCCACATCCCCTTGTCCTGTTATTCTGGGATGGCTGAGCTAAATGTATATCCCGTTTTCCATCATGCTCCGCCTCCAACTGCATGCTATTTTAAATTGCACACAAACTTGACAGTCACCCTGTATTATTGTAATTAATTACAGACACCTTGTTAGAAATGTACAATGGTTATATACAGTCAGAGTTAAGTTGCTGTTGCCAGTAAATAGGCCATTATGACTATAATATGTTTAAGGTAGACCTCATGCAACCACAAAGATGAAACCAATAGTAGCTACACTTTTTAAAAAGGAATAAAAGCACACTACTAACAAATTGCAAACTCACAAAGGAAAACAAAAACACAGAAGGAAAAACACAAAAGAAATACAAAAAGCCAAAAAACAATAAAATACAACAGTAAGTACTTACCTATCACTAATTACTTTAAAAACAAATAGATTGGAGGAAGTCCAAGGTGGCAAACTAAAGACATATCCTCATCAGCCCCCTGAGGAGAGATGGAGGCAAATAAACTCCAGCCTCCTCTTGCTAGATTGTCCCATCCGGAGGCATCGTTCTGCAGGCACAGTGAGACAGCGGGAAACTCCAGGAGCTGAAGAGGTCAGGAGCAGTGGAAGACCGTGCAAAAGGCAGACGCATGCACCACTCCAACACCAAAGAACAGAGACAAGGAAAAATAAAGAGGAGGAAGCAAAAGAATAAAGTGGGTATGGGGGGTAGTTAACAAAAAGAAAACACATGAGGAAACAACAAAAAATTCTAGCAGTGTGAAAAATCATAACAGATTCACAAAGCAACTACACAGAGGATGACACCTATGAAGAAATTATGCAAATGGCATGAAGGGAATTTAGAGTATAAATGGCAAAATAAAAGATGATGGGAATTGAAGTGAAAGTGGAAAATGACCAAAAGGAAATCCAAAAATTGACCCAAGAAATCAATGAAAGACATGACAAAATTAAAAAGGCTGCATCAGAGCTCAAGGAATTGAAGAAACCACACAGGGAACTTAAAGATGCAGTAAAAACTAACAACATATTAGACTATGGAGAAGAAAGAATCTCAGAACTACAGGATAAAACTGGAGCTAACCCAGGCATTCAAATAGGCAGAAGAGAATAAAAGCAAAGCAATCTCCTAGACAATTAAGGGACTTCACAAAGCAGTTAAACATGACCCAAAGGAATGGAAGCCTTAATGGAGGATATAATAAATGAAGATTTCCCAAGTATCACCAAAGATTCTGATGCACTCCTTTCAAAGGGATATAGAACCCTGATTGGTCACAACACAAATAGAGCATCTTGTAGACCCAGCGTAATAAACCTAGTTGAAGTCAAAATGAAAGAGAAAATTCTGCAAGCAGCCAGGAGTAAGCATCAATTCACCTACAAGGGAAGATTCATCAGGATGACAGTGGACTTTTTAGCTGAAATTCTTCAAGTCAGAAAAGGGTGGTCACCTATCTTTAACCTTCTGAAACAAAATTATCTTCGGCCCAGAATAATGTATTATGCTAAACTAAGTTTTATGTTTGAAGAAGAAATCAAATCCTTTACTGACATGCAAACCTCAAGAAAATTCACCCCAGCAAGACCAGCTCTGCAAGAGGTACTCAGACGCATTCTTCACACTGACCATCACAACAAACCAACAAAAAGCAAATACCTGGAAACTAAAGAACACATGCTGGCTTCCAAAATGGCACAAGAAATAAAACTTAGCAAGAGGTCTTCACAAAATAAGACAAACAGAACTCCCCAATACTTACCAATCCTCTCAATAAATGTGAATGTACTAAATTCCCCCATGGAAGAGTCACAGGCTGGCTGACTGAAAAAGCACAAGCCGTCTACATGCTGTCTTCAGGAAACATTTAAATGCTAAGGTCAAAACAAGACTCAGGATAAAGGATTGGAAAATAATACTCATGCAAACAAAAATCAGAAGAAAGGAGGGGTCACAACTTTATTTTTAGATACAAGTGGATTTAACGCAACAAAAGTAAAGAAAAAGATGGTCAAGTAAACAATACAACAAGAGGACATTCCAATTCTAAACATTTATGCGCCCAACTTAAATGCTCTCAGATTTATGAAATTAACCCTATCTAGTCTAAACAATATGATATGATATCTTACAACCCATAATAGCTCAGGACTTTAGACACCCCTGTGACAAATGGGCGGCAAACTAGACAAATCCTCTAAACAGAAACTAAACAAAAAACCAAGAAACTTAGATGCATACTACATCAACTGGGTTTAAAAAACATATACAGTGCATAATATCCCAAAGATAGTATGTTCCTTTCATCAGTACATGAATCATACTCTGAAATTGAACATTTCCTAGCACACAAATAAAACATCAAAAAATTTAAAATAATTAAAATTATACCTTCCATCTCTCAGACCATAAGGCAATAAAGGTAAAACTCCAACCCAACAAAAGCTTTCAGCTCCACAAAAAGGCATGGAAACCAAACAATCTTATAGTGAATGACAGCTAGATCAAGGAAAAGATAAAGAATGAAATTATTAGACTCCTCAGATATGACAACAATGAAGCCACAAGATACCAAAACCTGTGGCATACCGCAAAAGCAGTACTAAAATGGAAATTTATTACATTAGATGTCCACATCCAAAAAATTGAAAAAGCACACACCAACAGCCTAATGAATCATCTGAAGAAAATTGAAAATAAAGGACAATCTGATCCAAAGCCCGGCCAACAAAAATAAATAAATAAATGACCAAAATTAAATCACAAATAAATGATATTGAAAACAGAAGAATCATTCAGATAATTAATGAAACAAATAGTTCTACAAAAAGATAAAATTAATAAACCTTTGGCCACATTAACTAGGAACAGAAAAGTAAGATGTCTAATAACCTCAATCAGAAACAAAAAAGGGGAAATAACAACAGACACCACTCAGATACAAGAGATTATTTCTGACTATTTCAAAAAACTCTATGCCCTGGAATTTGACAATGTGGAGGAAATAGATTAATGCCTGGAAACACACCATACTAGAAAGTCAGAAATAAATCTCTTGATCAGACCAATATCCAGCACTGAAATAGAAGAAACAAAAAAAAAATCTTCTAACAGAAAAGCCCTAGCCCAGAAAGCGTCACACTAGAAATCTATCAAACCTTCAAAGATGAGCTTGCACCTATACCTCAGAACCTATTCTAAAATGTTATGAAGGAAGGAACCTTCCCCAGCATGTTCTATGAAGAACAAACACCCTGATACCAAAACCAGGAACAGACCCAAATAAAAAGGAGAACTACAGACCACTTTAACTAAATAAGATTGATGCAAAACGACTCAACAAAATCTGAGCCAATAGATAACAGCTACACATTAAAAATATAATGCATCATGATTGAGTAGGCTTCATTGCAGGGATGCAAGGTTGGTTTAACATATGAAAATCCATAAATGTAATTCACTCTATCAATAGAAGCAAAATCAAAGACCACATGATCTGTCAATAGATACAGAAAAAGCATTTCATAAAATTCAATATCATTTTCTAACAAGAACACTTAAGAATATAGGCATAGGTAGCATATTTCTTAAACTGATTGAAGCCATCTACTGCAAAACAACAGCTAATATCCTACTGAACAGGGTAAAACTGAAAGCTTGTCCACTTAGAACAGGGATGTCCTCTTCACCACTACTATTCAAAATAGTGATGGAAGTTCTAGCCAATGCAATCAGGCAAGAAAAGGAAATAAAAGGTATCTAAATGAGGCAGAAAAGGTCAGAATCTCACTCTTTACCAATGATAAGATCTTACACTTAGAGAACAAGAGAGATGCAAATTCCTGGAAGTGATCAAGAAATAGAGTAATGTCTCAGGATATAAAATCAATGTCCACAAATCAGTAGCTTTTGTATATGCCAATAACAGCCAAGTTGAGAAGCTAATCAAAGACACAATTCCCTTCACAATAGCTTCAAAGAAAAGAAATACTTAGGAATATACTTAACAAAAGAGGTAAAGGATCTCTACAAGGAGAATTATGAAACCCTAAGAAAATAAATGCCAAAGACATTAACAAATGGAAAAACTTACCATGTTCCTTGCTCAGAAGAATCAACATTGTTAAAATGTTTGTAATCCATAGATTAAATGCAATAGCCATTAAAATGCCAACATCAGGAGAAAACTTCTAAATACGGATCAAAAATGTTCTCACATAGTAATGAGAAAGTCTCTTG
>CAUYRH010112993.1:0-34302 GCA_963574655.1 Perodicticus potto | reverse complement strand
ATCTACATTTTACATAGACAATAAATGTACTTTTTAAAATTATATCTTGTATTTTTAAGTATATTTATATTTTGAAGGTTTTACATATACTTCTGAATTTTACAGTATGAAATTGCTACTGCCCCAGTATATTTTAATGCAAAAATATATCCTATAAAATAAGCTATCTACACTACTTTAATTTTTGTACTGTTTTATAGGGTTTCTCTGTAAAAGCCATAGTGACTTAAAGGAAAATGTTATTTCAAGTTAAGAAATTAAGAGGAGGGACAAGACCAAGATATCAGAGTAGTCATTTAATTTTTGGCAACAAAGCTCTCTGAAGAGATGATATAATAAGCAAAGTTTACAGACTTTCTTGTCACCAAATTACTGCACTTTACCACAGCTGCACTCCTGATGCCTAAGAACTCATGCTGGTGGTCTAATCCCAATTCCTGAGACTAAATCACATTAATCCAGACTTCCCCTGTAGGAGAGTGGTGCAGAAACCAGTTTAGCAATATATTTGGTATAACTCTCCTTAACGTAACACTTACCTTTTTTTGGATTTTATACCGCTTGTGGCAGGTCATGCGTTTACTTGCTTTCTTTAACTCTAGAAAGAAACACATCACAAATGGACTAACACAATTGGTCTGTTTAGTTTTAGGGGAGCCCACTATGGAATCACATCTTTTTCTGTGTATTAGCTGTCAAACTTAACATTAAGAATCATGTGCGGGCCAGCCACGGGGGCTCACGCCTGCAATCCCAGCACTCCGACAGGCTGAGGCGGTGGACTGCTTGAGTTGATGAGTTCCAGACCAACCTGAGCACTCTCTCTACTAAAAACAGAAAAACAAGCCCGGCGTTACAGCGGAGTTCCGAAGTCCCAACTCCTTGGGAGACCAAGGCAAGAAAGTACAGGAGTTGCAGGATGCTGTGAGCTACTATGCCAAGGCACTCTAGCCAGGGCGACAGAGTGAGACTGTCTCAAAAAAAACAAACAAAAAAGAATCATGCAGGGTGTTTAATACAAACGTACACGCCACTCGCACATCCCAAAGAATTTGATTCAATAGATCAACAATGGGCTCTTTCCATATTAAATAGAATGGGATCACAAGCGGCTACAAGTCAAGGCAGGAGGCGAACTCCCGTTTGCACGTGCTCGCAGAGGAAACGGTTGGGCAGGAAACACGGCCCAGACACTGTTTCTTCCCGACAACCCGCCTAGTTTTTCCCTACTCGATCCCAGCCTTCCTTCTGCACAATGAGCCCCGAGGTTAACAGGATCGGCCTAAAATCTTCCAGCTCTCGGTTCTTCCTGGGAACAAGGCGGCGGCCTACCCGTGGACTCCCACCACAACCCCAGCAGAGACCAAGCCGTAGAAGAGCGCCCCGGTGGGTTCGGCGACACAAGACAGGCGTCCCTTTCCGCCCACCTCTTGACCCCACTCACTTGGTCTCTTCATGCTGGCTGTACAAACGACAGCAGACGGAATAGAAACGGCAGCAAGATTCCTCAGCGGGCGCCACGTGAGAACTGAGGCAACAGGCGCGCACCTCGCAGTTACGCTGCTGCCGTAGAGTGCGCCGCTGTCCTTCCCCGTGCGCGCGCACGTAATGTCGTGAGGAGCCAGGATCGCTTTGCGGCCTCGGGGCTAGTTTTGCAGCGGCACCGGGAGGGGTGAGGGCGGTGAGGGCGGCGGGTGCCGGAGCGACGGCAGCGGCCGCGGCCGAAGGAGCAATAGCAGCAGCCGTGGCGGCCACGGGGCGGGGCGCGGCGGCCGGAGACCGCGGCCGGGGCTGCAGGCGGCGGAGCGGCTGGGTAAGGCCGGGCCCGGGGAGGGCGGGGCCGTTTCCCCTAGGCCAGCTGCCGGGCCTTTGTGTGGGCCCGGGCGGGCGGGAGCCGCGGCGGAGGCCCCGCCCCGGCCGTGGGGACGCGCCGGTCGAGCCGGACGCGCGGGGCGGGGCGGGGTCCGGCGGCCGGCCTCGGGACGGGCCCAGCAGCCTGTCGCACCTGCTATCTCGGACAAAGGCGTGCTACGGCCCAGAAACTCCCCGCGCTCCTCTTTCCCGCTCGTCTGGGAGCCGCAGCTTCAAAGCTGTCAACATTTTCCTTAGTCTCCCTTGCCAGTGACAGGTCGGGAAAGTCCTACGTTTCCTCCGCCGCTTAGGGCCTCTTTTTTTGTTGTTTCTTGACTGTTGGAGGCAGACTCCCTGATGATTTTTTTTCATTACGTATTTTTGTCAGTGGAACTTGTATTTGTAGTTGAGGCCCGATATTTCAGTTTCTCATCTCTACACCATAAAGAATCGCGCTTTGAAAACTGCATTATTTCCTGGTTTGGGGAAGCAGAGAAGTAATTTAAAGGGGGAAGAAAGAGTTGCAAAAATAAAGAAAAAATATCCTGAAAAACAAATGATAAGGACACAGTATAGTGCATGTAGAAATTCTTTCAACAATTTTAGAGGCATATGTTAGAGTAAAACATTTTAGTTTACTTTCCACACTTTAAATATGGTAGAGTAAAACATTTTAATCTACTTTCCACACATATTTCCTCAAGAATGAGTTTAGGGTTTTTCATTCGTTAGTGCTTTTTTTCCCACATATAATTCATAAGCAAATCGAACACAGTGTGAATATAAAGGAGTAGAATAATTTTTGCTTTATTATTAACAGATTACCAGTATTTTGGATTTTAAGATTCGAAATGGTTGATTGCACAGTATCTTTTGAAGAGGTGTTTCAGATTAAAACAATAATATGTTGTGAATGAATACAGGGCCTTTATGATTTTCTTGGCTTTGGGAACATACAAAATATCTCCATATTAATATTCTACCCAAAACCCCAAGATAAAACGCATTTTTATACTGCTTGTGTATATGACAGACAGCAAACATTACTAGGAAGAATGTTAGCTTGACAAAATCTTGCCTAAGTAAAACACAGGCTTCAAGATAATACATATGGTTTGTTGACACTTTGGAAAAAAAATAATTAACTAAGGCATAAATATCAAAACTTCTGAACACCAATGTTAAGGGTTATTCTCTGGGAACAGGATAATAGGTGCTTTGTTTTTTTCTTTGTGTCTTCTGTTTTCTGATATTTTTGTTTTAAACATGTATTACAATGTTAAGTATCAGTAGAAATACAGGGAAGTGCTGTCAAAACAATTGTCTATGCTTGAGTAAATATTCTCCCAGTTGCACATTATAACGTGTTCTTTACTGTTCACTGTAAATAAAATTATTACTAGTTGTCAGACTTTTGAACTTGTGACTATAATCATGACCATTTTAAAACCTGAAAAGAATTGCAGAATCTGTTTCTTACCTCCTCATGCAAAAAACATGCTGAAAGGCTGCTTATAGACCTTTTGAGCTACACCAGTAAACTTTTTTTAAAGGTTGCACTTACATACACTTTTAATACATTTGTTAAAAACATAAACACCCAGCCTATACCAAATGCTATTCTGTAAGACAGGGCTAATAAAATGAGTAAGATGCCATTCCTGTGCCCAGGGAGCATGCAGTCCTGGAGTTAGTTGTGCTTAGAAATTGTAAAGTGATTCCATGCACATGGTCTCATTTCATTGTCACAGAGATCCAAAGGATATAGGTACACTTTACTATTCTCATTTTAGAGATGAAGAGACAGATTTGAGAGGTACAGGCAACATCAAACAGATAATTAGAAGTGGAAGAGCTGAGACTCCTATTCTGGTCTTACCAGCAAGCGTAGGTCACGTTGCTTCTCCCACCTCACAACATTGACTTTCTTACCAAGCTTTCAACATACATTTTAAAATGTGTTCTTTGGATTAAAAAAAAATACTTGAAAATTATTCATAAGTTGCATCTATTTCTTATCAAAGTAATGATCCAAGGATTTTGGAATATTATAGCATCTCAACTACATAATCACATATGATGGTAATTTACATTTTTTGTCATTTGATTTGCAGTGGATTACTTATAAAAGTAATTTTGAGCTCTTGCCAAAATGGTTGACAGCATTTTGTTTTTTTTAACCCTTGTCAGATTTACATACGATGTCTTCCCAATGCAGATAGGACTTTGGAAAGAAATGTTGTCTTTCTCTGAATTACGGCGGGGGGTGGGGTGGGGTGGGGTGGGGTTGGGTGCAGTGAGGTTTTCCAGACTCTTTGCTCATATGAGCCATTCTCGGTTTGTTCCAGCTTGCCAACACTTGGTGTCACATGTGAGCCTCCCACATGTATTTACTCTCTATTCCAGCTCTGTGATTGAACTCTGCTCTTATTGACTAGGGGACAATTGGGCAGGCATGCTTCATTCCTGGAATTGACAGTCATTCCATGTGAGTAAAGGGGAACCTCAGTGAGACATCTTTAAGCATATGAAAGCATTTGGTTTTAAAATAGAAGAAATGCCAGGTACTGTTAGTGCCTGAGCCTTTGCGGCACTTTGATAGGTGCAAGAGAATTGATATGCCTGTTTTCTCTAATTCTCTTATCTTTCTTTAGCAGTTCTATTTGAATGTTTTCTATCTATTCGTACTTATTTTTACTCCTTCTGACCCTTCTTTTCTATTTTCCCTTTTTCTGCCCTGTTCTTTTTCAGTTTTGAATATACTAACACTGAATCAGCACTTCTATAGCCCTGCCTTCTCCCACTGGCTTCACTTGGCCTTCAGACATAATGAGGAGACTGGCTTTTCGAGGCGCTGGTTGTGCTCTGGTAAAGCTGGTAAATTACTGATCATCTACCCTTTCCCTTTCTGTCCTTCCTTGCCTTTTCCCTTCCATCTTAACTTTTTGTTATCCTTTCCATAAGACTCCTCCTGATGTTCATCAAATTCAATTGTGTCCTTGTTGTAGATTGTTTACAAAGGATCCTTAACTTTTTTATCTTAGTGAATCAAAGTCAGTTTATCAGCTTTTTAGAAAATTAATAAAAAGCAACAACGTTTGGTTAAATTTTGGCCTAAGCCTTTCGAAGATTTTAGCTACTTTTAGCAAACTTCAAACTAATATACTGTGTAATAAACCAAAACCTAGAAGAAGAAACATCTGGTAGATTCTGTTTTAAAGCACCATGTGTACTTTAGTTTGGAGAAAGAGATAGGAGTTTCCTCTTGTTTCTTGGTTTCTTACCAGGATGTTTTATTTGCTTGTTTTGGTCCTGTTTTCTGTTTCCTGGAGATCCCTCTCCATATTATTGGCAACCAGTGCTCTACTGTTCCTAATCATTCAGCTACTGGTGTCTCACTTTCCTATAATTGAATGTCAGTGAGTAAAACTGGGATCTATTTTTTCTTTTAGCTTTATTTATTTATTTTCTCTTTTAACTTTAGAAAATGGCCTTTGAAATCACAATATACTGTTTGGTACTGATAATCAATCACATAAATATTGCAGGACTTTTCTTGGGCATATACCCTTTGTATCTGTAGTAGATCATTTCAGTGGTTGCATTTCTTGTGTTATTGTCAAATGCATATATTTGGAAAGTTGTGTTTAAGATTACTTAGTAGCTGGCTCAAAACCGAGAAAACATTTATGTGTTTCTAAACAGCTATGCAAGATATAGACCTAAAAAGCTCATGTTATGAAGTGCTCTTCCAGATTATCTACTGAGGCTTTAAGCTAAGATGTCAAAAGTGATGGGTAATAGAGTAACTCATACAATTGAAAATGAAGTAGTTTGGATTAACAGAAGACTTTCAAAGGATAGTTCAGCTATTTCTGCCTATATATGGCAAGTGTCATTAAGTGTTTTCCAGGAATATGTCTTATGGATCCTGCTTTAATAAATGGAGAAAATGCATTTTTAGGGTGTTAATTTTAGGGTACATCTGAAATGCTTGTAAGCTAAATATCCTCTGTCTCTTTACTTTTTTCCACTACTCATTTGTCTTACACACTGCTTCTTGCTCTTTTCCACATCATGGCCCTCCTAGAAAAAGGTCACTAATTATAAGGTACATTGAGAGGCAGATGAGGCTGCTGACTCCAGAGGCCTCTGTCTCCCATTCCTGCCTGATTCTCTCAGGGGCTGAGAGATCAGTACCTCCAGCATATTGATATACTACTACACATGGGTTGGGAACCTGCAGTCCAGAGTAAATTTGGGACCAGAAATGATCGAGTCATTCAAAATTGTTGATATACAAATGAGTACACTTTTGTCTGATCAAAGCTGAAAGTATAGCATTCTGGTAAATGACAAGACTAGAGCAACAAGGACCAGAACTTAAATTAAAAAATACTTATAGTTAGTTAAAGTTCTTTGCAACAAGTTAAGATATCCTCCTAAGTGAGCCGGAAGTTTGGTGGCAGGTGACCAGCTGAGGGCTTGGTGACAGAGTCTAAATTTAATTATAAGAACATGGCTAATTATTTCTTATAGAAGAAGTTGGATTCCATGGGTTCCAAGAGAAGAAGAGCTACCTCCCCTTCTAGCAGTGTTAGTGGTGACTTTGATGATGGGCATCATTCTGTGTCTACACCAGGCCCAAGCAGGAAAAGGAGGAGACTTTCCAATCTTCCAACTGTTGACCCTGTGAGTAACTTGGATTACATGGTTTCTGTGTGCTTTTCCCACCTTTCCTTTAATGGTAAAATGATTAAGAATGCAAAGCCTCTCCACTTTGTCTCTTGTTTGATAGTCTTAATATTTCGTTTATGAAAAGTATGGGTTTGGCCAAAAGTATTTAGTCAAAAGACTTACAGAAGTAGTATAAGCTAATATTTTAAAATAATCAAGAATATCAGCATGTTACGTAATATAGTCATTCATTAAATAATAGTATGCCTGTCGTGGTTGAGATATAGCAATGTGTGAGGTAAGTCCATTTTTCACATAGAGCTTATATTCCAGTGTGGGGGAAGTAGAATGTAAATAAGTGAACAAATAGAGAATAAAATATTCTAAGCTAATAATAAGTGCTACGAAGAGAAGTTTGTATGATTTGATTTGTTTTGGCCTGAGTCTTCTGGAAAATTCTCTGACAAGAAGGCATCTACCTTGCAGAGCCCTGCAGTAGAGTTTCAAGGAGAGGGGCTAGCTCAGGGATAGGTTTGATGTGTCATGATTATAGACAGGTGGTCAGGAGAGAGAAGAAAACTGGTGAGCGCCAACCAACCTGAGTAGGTAGAGCTTTTGTAAGCAATGTTAGGAATTTAGATTTTATTTTCTGTGTAATGAGAAACCTTCTGTTGGGTCACTTGTCAGCATTGTGAACTAACTTAGTTTAAAAGAAAAAGATCACGGGCAGTACCTGTGGCTCAGTGAGTAGGACGCTGGCCCCATATCCCAGAAGTGGTGGGTTCAAACCCGGCCCCGGCCAAACTGCAACAAAAAATAGCTGGGCTTTGTGGAGGGGGCCTGTGGTCCCAGCAACTCGGGAGGCTGAGGCAAGAGAATCACCTAAGCTCAGGAGTTGGAGGTTGCTGTGAGCTATGATGCCATGGCACTTTACCGAGGGCAACGAAGTGAGACTCTGTCTCTAAAAAAATAGTAATAATAATGAAAATTTTAAAAAAAATCACAAATAGCATAAATCTGATGAAAGATACCAAAAACATAATCAGATCATTTTAAAGGATAGATACCATTGGCATGTTTCAGGCTTGGGTTCTTATGTGTTGATTTGGGGATTCATTTTTTTTTTTTCTCTGTTTGCCTTTCTCAGATGTGTTTGTATTAAAGTATAGTAGATACAGTAGATAGTCCTTATGCCTGCACTGGTTTTCTGTTTACTTTTTTAGTGACTTTTTTCCTTTTCCTACGTGTAGATTGCCGTGTGCCATGAACTCTATAACACCATCCGAGACTATAAGGATGAGCAGGGCAGACTACTCTGTGAGCTCTTCATTAGGGCACCAAAGCGAAGGTAAGTTAGAAGCACACCAGTACATTGGGAGGGATTTGGTTCATGTTCCATGTTTAAAGTGTTTGGCAATTGAGTTTTTCTGTCTTTTTTTTTTTAATTTATGTATATATTTTTTATTTTTGTTTATTTATTTTTTTTGAGACAGAGTCTCATTGTGTTACCCTCGGTAGAGTGCCAAGGCATCACAGCTCACAGCAACCTCAAACTCTTGGGCTTAAGTGATTCTCTTGCCTCAGCCTCCCAAATAGTTGGGACTACAGGTCCCTGCTGCAATGCCCAGCTATTTTTTGTTGCAGTTGTGATTGTTGTTTTAGCTGGCTCAGGCTGGGTTCAAACCTACCAGCCTCCTGGCGTCATAACCCCTGTGCTTTGGATGCCGAGCCAGGCACTTGAGTTTTCCTTTGGCAGGAATGGCTTAAATGATATGGGGATCCAATTTTAGTCTTACTTGTCAAAATGTGTGGTAAATTTGTTTTCATTAAAAATTTTTTGAGCCAGGCATTGTGATGTACCCCTGTAGTCCCAGCTATTTGGGACTAGGGTAGGATGATTGCTTGAACTCTGGAGTTTGAGGCCACCCTGAACAGCATAGTGAAACCTTGCCTAAAAAAAAAAAAAAACACCCAAATTTAATTGTGGTAAAGAACACAGAACATAAAATTTATAATCTTAATCGTTTTTATATATACACTTCATTAAGTATTATGTACATTAATATTATGCTACAGGCTCTAGAACTTTTTCGTATTTCAAAACTGAAACTCTGTACCTATTAAACTAGTCTTCATTTCTTTCTTCTTCTGGCCCTGGTGACCAACATTCTCCTTTCTGTTTCTATGACTTTGACTACCTTAGATATCTCATATAAGTGGAATCATACAATATTTGTAGTTTTGAAACTGTCTTATTTCACTCAGCATAATTCCCTCAAGATTATTCATGCATGTTGTATTATGTGACAGAATTTCCTTCCTTTTTGAGGCTGAATAATATTCCATTATGTGTGTATATCACATTTTCTTTTTTTTTTTCACTTTATTTGTTTATTTATTTATTTTGAGGCAGAATTCCCCTCAGTAGAGTGCTATGGTGTCATAGTTAACAGCAAATCTCAAACTATTGGGTTTAACATCAACTCTAGTCTCAGCCTCCTAAGTAGCTGAGACTTCAGGCACCTGCCATGATGCCTGGCTGGTTTTTCCACTTTGAGTAGAGTCAAGGTCTTGCTCTGGCTCAGGCTGGTCTCAAAACTCCTGAGCTCAAGCAGTCCACTTGCCTCAGCTTCCCAATATGCTAGGATTGCAGGTGTGAGGCAGCACGCTCGGCAGTGGAGTTGTTTTCTTAATTCCCTTTTTGTGTTTATTCTTGGAATACAAGGATAGTTTAGTATACAAAAACTTATCTGTATGATATGCCACATTAACAGAATAAAGGAAAACAACTAAATAGTCATCTCAGTTGATGTAGAAAAAGCGTTTGACAAAATTCTACACCCTTTCATAATAAAAGCAGCAGACAAGGAATAGAAGAAGCTTAACTCAGTATAATAGGTTGAATATGAAAAGCCTGTGGCAAACCTCATATTCAATGCTAAAAAACTAAAAGGTTTCCTTCTAAGATCAGGAAAAAGACAGTGATGCCCACTCTTGCTACTTCTATTCAACATTGTGTTCACTGAATAAATACCGTTTGGTCATCATATATATTCCTTTTAATATGCTGCGGAATTCAGTTTGTTAATATTTTATTGAGGATTTTTGCATCAGTGTTCTTAAGGAATATTGATTTGTACTTTTCTTTTTGTGTCTTTGTCTGGCTTTGATATTAGGGCAATGCTAGCCTCATAGAATGAGTTAGGAAATGATGCCTCTTCAATTTTTGGAAAAGTTTGAGAAGATTGGTGCTAGTTCTTTAAATGTTTGGTAAAATTCACTCACCTTTTTTTGGGAGATTTTTGATTACTTATTCAGTCTCCTTACTAGTTAAAGGTTTATTCAGGTTTTCTTTTTCTTCATTTGCAATCTTGGTAGGTTGTATGTTTCTAGGAAATTATCCATTTCTTCTAGGTTGTTCGATTTGTTGGCTTATGATTTTTCATAGCACCTTTTCATAGTCCTTTTTATTTCTGTGACATCTGTTATAATGTCCCCTCTTCTATTTCTGATTTTAGTTATTGAATCTTCTCTCTTTTTTCTTTGTTAATCTAGCTAAGGATTTACATGTTTTGTTGATCATTTCAAAAACCCAACTTTTAGTTTTGTTAATTTTTTTCTATTGTTTTGCAGTTCTCTATTTTGTTTAATACTGCTCCATTATTTTCTTCCTTCTGTTAGCTATGGGCTTATTTGTTTTTCTTTCCCTAGTTCCTTGACAGTGAAGAATATTTTAAAAATTATTTAATATCTTTTAAATAGCAGTGAAGTCGGCTTGGCGCCTGTGGCTCAGCGAGCTAAGGCGCTAGCCACGTACACCTGAGCTGGCGGGTTCGAATCCAGCCCGGGCCCGCCAAACAACAATGACAGCTGCAACCAAAAAAAAAATGGCCGGGCGTTGTGGTGGGCGCCTGTAGTCCCAGCTACTTGGGAGGTGGAGGCAAGAGACTCGCTTGAGCCCAGGAATTGGAGGTTGCTGTGAGCTGTGATGTCACGGCACTCTATCCAGGGTGACAGCTTGAGGCTCTGTCTCAAAAAAAAATGAATAAATAAAAAATAAATAAATAGCAGTGAAGTTTTTGCAGTCACAGTTAAAAGAGATCAATTTTTAAAAATGCACAGAGAAACGTTTTGCACACACCTTCCTATGTCGTCTATGTTCCCCCTAACTAGAGCATTCTTCCTCTCTTGCTTTCAAAAAGCATCTGTATTTCCTACAAAATCTTGGCAATTGAAGTTATATGTTCTGAAAATGTATGTTAATGTGTAAAACAGAACACTGGTCCCAAAATGTCCATGTTCCAATCTCTGGAACTTGTGAATTTGTTGGGTTATGTGGCAAAGGGAAATTAAGTTTACTAATCAGTTGACCTTGAGTTGGAGAAATTATCCTGGATTGTCTACCTGGTTCTAATGTAATCATAATCATAAGGGTCCTTAAAGGGGGAAGAAAGAGATTCAGCTGGAGAGAGATATGAAGATGCTATCCTGCTGGCTTTAAAGATCAGGAAGGGAACAATAAACCAAGGAATGCAAGCCATTCTAGAAGCTGGAAAAAGCAAAGAAACACATCTCCACTAAGACCTCCAAAAGGCATTCAACCCTGCTAATACCTTGATTTTAAACCAGGGAGACCCATTTTAAACTTCTGATTTCTAGAACTAAGATAATAACTTTGTGTTGTTTCAAGCCTGTAAGTTTTTAGTAATTTGTTACAGCTGCTATAGACAACTAATACAGTGAGTTAATAAAAAATTTAGATCTATTCATGATTGTTGATTGTGTATTGGGTATCTAACAAGCTCTAACTTGAGCTGAGGGCGAATTTCCGACCTCAAAGAGAAGAACTTTGAGGGAGATGCAGTGTCACTATCCCAAATCAGGAGAGCTGTTTAATTAGTGATGGCCAAAAAGGAAGAGCTATTTTTATTCATTCATTCATTTTTGAGACAGTGTCTCATGCTGTCACCCTGGGTAGAGTGCTGTGACATCACAGCTCACAGCAACCTACAACTCTTGGGCTCAAGCTATCCTCTTGCCTCAGTTTTTTATTTTTAGTAGAGATGGGGTCTCACTTTTGCTCAGGCTGGTCTTGAACTAGTGAGCTAAAGCAATCCACCCAGAGTGCTAGGATTACAGGCGTGAGCCACTGTGCCCGGCCTGGAAGAGAATGAGGTAACTGTCTTTAGATTTGAGTCAGTTTGTCAATCAATAATAGTTGTTCCAAAAGTTGTTCTTTAATTAGCATAAGGTAATAAAAGCATATATTTATTGATTACCATATGCTAGACACAGTGCCAAGCTCTTTCTAGACCATGTCTTGTCTAAACTTAAGAGGTATTATCACAGGTTAAGATGAGAACTTACACAGATTTTTAGAACTGTTATAACAAGTTCAGATTTAAGTTATCCTGACCTATTCTCTTAACTATTATGTGTTGTAAAGGAGCATCAGCAGCATACTGAAGTATGAAAGGGTACCATGTTTCTGCTGAGTGTTTTTCACCAGCAGGCTAGTACTAGGGGTCAGAATATATGTGTAAGTCTTGGAGCACTGTCGTGTTGCAACTTAAAGGTGCCTGAGCCCTGTGCCTGAGGGCCTCTCAGACCCTTGTAGAATGCACATGTTTTCTCAAGTGTTTATAGTAAGTAGCTCAGAGCTACGCAATTGTGAATCTTATTTTTTTTTGAGACAAGAGTCTCACTTGGTCACCCTTGGTGGACTGCCGTGGCATCTTAGCTCACAGCAACCTCAAACTCTTGGGCTCAAGCGATTCTCTTTCTCCCAGGTAGCCGCCACGGTGCTCAGCTTTTTTTCTTTTCTTTTCTTTTTTTTTTGTTCCCAGAGACAGGGTCTCCCTCTTGCTCAGGTCGGTCTAGAACTTGTGAGCTCAGGCAAGTCACCCGTCTCAGCCTTCCAAGTGCTAGGATTATAGGCGTGAACCACCATGCCCAGCTGTGAATCTCTTTTTGATACTTTGTCTGGGTTAGTATATTAGACTGCTTGTATTAGGACATCCAAATTACAATGACTGAAATGAGAGAAGTTTTTTCTCTTGTGTAAAATCTTATTCCATGAAGTCCTCAGTGCCCAAGTACTATCTGTCACTTTATTCTGGGTCCTTGTAGTGTCACCCTTTTCTGCATGGTCTGAAATGACTCACTACAACTACCTTCCAGCCACTAGGAAAAAGAAGACTTGGTAAGGATGTGATTTGGACATGGCATGTCAGAACCTAGCTGTAGCAAGGCTGGAGAATATAGTCTTTGAGATTTCTTTTGTTGGCCAGGTTTGGTGGCTCATGCCTATAATCCTGGCACTCTGGGAGGCCAAGGTGAATGGGTTGCCTGAGCTTAGGAGGTCAAAATCAGCCTGAGCAAGAGCCAGACCCTATATGTACTAAAAACAGAAAAACTAAAACTGAATGTTGTGTTGGGTGCCTGTTGTCCAGCTACTTGGGAGGCTGAGGCAAGAGGATGGCTTGAGCCCAAGAATTTGAGGTTGCTGTGAGTTATGACACCATGGCAGTCTCACCCTACGTGGGAAACAGAGTGAAACTCTGTCTCAAAAAAATAAAATAAAAATAAAAAGATTTGGTTGTTATTGCTGTTTTTTAAGAGACAGTCTTGCTCTGTTGCCCAGGCAAGTTCCTAGGCTCAAGAGATCTCTAGCCACAGTCACTTGAATAGCTGGAACTACAAGTATATGCCATGAAGCCTGGCTGAGAATATGCAGCAGCTTAGCACGCTGTCATGGGAAGAAGGCAGAATGAGCTGGTGGGTAGCCAGCATGGTCTTTATATCAGGGCTAATGTTAATCACTCTTCTGGTTATAACTTGAATTAAGCATTGGCTATTCCACAGCCAAATTGTGGCAGGGTTCCTTTTAGCTATTGTTGAAAGAGAAAAACTGTTTTGAAAGAATGTATACCACAGGCTCGGCGCCTGTGGCTCAAGGGGCTAAGGCACCAGCCACATACACATGAGCTGGCGGGTTCGAATCCAGCCTGGGCCCGTCAAACAACACAACGGCTGCAACCAAAAAATGGCTGGGCATTGTGGTGGGTGCCTGTAGTCCCAGCTACTTGGGAGGCAGAGGCAAGAGACTCTTTTGAGCCCAGAAATTGGAGGTTGCTGTGAGCTGTGATGCCACGGCACTCTATCCAGGGTGACAGCTTGAGGCTCTGTCTCAAAAAAAAAAAAGTATACTACACAGTCCTGCTAATGTTAAATTTGCTTTGCATATACTTATGCATAGAGAATTGTGGAAGAATGTGATTTAAATTGTAAAAAAGCAAAACTATTTAATTTTGAAAGCAGGAGGACATGTTTTGTCCATTTTACATAGAGTAGGATAGTGGATTCCTGATCATCCTTTTGTCTGTGTAGTAAGTAATTCTGAAAATGCTTCTGAGGAGCCTTGTAGCAGTGAATCGGTGCATCTTGTCTTCTCTAGGCACATGTTTTCTTTGGGTTCAGATAATCCCCCAAGCCTGAGAAGCTGCTGAGGTCCTACCTCAGCAAGGAACAGTGGACTATAGAGCAGTAGGCCCAAATAGACAGGGGTATCTTGGATATTAAGTTAGCCAAGTCCTAATATTCACTCTGATGAAATCACTCAGTGCCACCAACTGCCTCAATGTTAAGCCATGATGGACATTCACTGTCACCCATTGAGACCCTTATGTTCTTATCCTTCTCTAACAGATGGAATTCTCACTTTATCCCTTCCTACTTAATTTTATAGTTCATTAAAATTGTAAGTAGTGACACGGGTTTTTAAAAATTAAATATACTCTTTCTCTTCCCTTCCTGAATAATTCAATCCAAAAGCTATTAGATGAGACTGAGCAAGGTAGGCATCTGCAGGGAAGATAAGAGTTAGGAGGTGGGGATGGGAGGAAGGATCTGTGGAAATACATGGGGAAAGTGGACAGTAGTAGGTGTTAGAGCCTGAGCATGGTAATCCTGGAACAAAGCAGTGGGGCTTCAGTGGAGCAAAGGTGATGTCCATGTTTGAGGGGGTGGCAGAAGTTTGTCAAGGGATGTCAGAACCTAAATGGAGTCTACATAGGGTATGGCCTAGCATGGGGGAGGGTTAGAGTCTGAGCTAGTGAGGAAAGGTAGGATAGCAGCAAAAGGAGATTGGTTATATACAGGAGGCCAATCATATTTATAAAAGCATTAGAGATAATGGGAGTCAGGCTTCTTATTTCCTGAGAAGGGGAGTGCTAGTAAGGAGCAAAAAAGCTGGAATGAACCTTTTGATGTTGAATTGGAATTGTCAGTATTGGTGTCTATTAATGGTTTCTAGTATGTGTAGATATGGAAATAAATACAGATTTGACATATGTATATTCCCTAGCTTTGTCCTTTGGGATAGCCTTGGAGCAACAATAGTGCAGTAGTAAATGAGCACATCTAGCAACCGGATCTTGATTTTTACATAATGTTTACCAATAAAAGGAACCAGAGTTGCATGGAGAAATAGTTGATTTCCAGGGTTGGGGCAGGGAAAGTACAAGATGAGGCTGGACCATCTTACGGTGCTAGAAAGTAAGCAAGTGCTCAGTGTGATGGGAATAGTCAGAAGGATATAGAAAATGGAAGCCACCTTGAAAGAACTGCTGCTGGCCAGACTATAGCAATTTGATCAGCAAGGTAAGGAATTCAGGAGTTCATATTGATATAAATAAATGGATAAATTGAAAGTTTGATGAGGAATGAGCTTTTACATAGTCTGAAGGTTTCTCCCCACAGAGTACAAAGAGGGATAGAGTAACTTAGTCAGTAGAGAAGCCTCACAGACACCTTCATAATCAAGTGACCAAAGTTTAACCTTGTCGCAGCAATGGACAAGACAAAAATTATGTGTACCTGGTAAGATTCAGTAAAATGAATACAGCATCATTTCTGTTATAGTCCTGCTAAAGAAGCATAATCATCAAGAAAGTAGAAAACCCAAATTGAGGGACACTGTGCAAAATAACTGACCTTTAATCTTCAAAAGTATCAAGATCTTAAAAGACAAGGAAAGACTGAGGAACTATTTCAGAAAAAAAGGAAACTAAAGAAATACATTTAAATGCAATGTGTGATTCTGGACTTCATTCTTTGGCTATAAAGAACAATTTTTGGAACAGGTGGCAAAATATGAATGGGTCTGAGGATTAGATGGTAGTTGTACATTCACCCCTTGGTATATGCAGGACATTGGTTCCAGGACCCCCACCCCAATACCAAAATCCACAAATACTCCCTATAGTGCTTTAGCATCCCTGGAATACTGTACTTTTGATCTGAGTTTGGCTGAAAAAAGTCCCCATGTAAGTGGTAGTTCAAATCTGTGTTGTTGAAGGGTTGTGTGTACTGTGTCAAAGTTTATTTACTGATAAAGATGGTTAAATTATGGTCCTTATTTGTAGAAGACATACACTAAACCATCAGGAATGATGGGACATCATGTTACAGCTTACTCAAATGAATTCAGAAAAAAATATTGTTCTTAGAACTTTTATCTCAGAATAAAAAGTAAAAAATAAGTATATAAACAGAATGGCTGCAACATGTCAGCTAAGGTCCCAAGAGAGATCAAAGCCTTAATGACCATTACATTCTTTGTAATAACTTATCTTTTATGCATCCAGAATGGAGCTAAATACCTACCAGTGTGGGAGAACGAGAAAGTGGCACATTTTTCAGATGGTCTGCTTGACTCATAGAACTCTTTTGTTTTTTGGTGTCTGTCCCCCCCCCCCGCCCCCCGCCACAACACCTGGCTATTTTTTTTTTTTTTTTTTTGGTTACATACGTCATTGTTTTGGCGGGCCCGGGCTGGATTCAAACCCACCAGCTCAGGTGTATGTGGCTGGCGCCTTAGCCTGTTGAGCCACAGGCACCGAGCCAGAACTCTTTTAGATAAGAACCAGAAAGAATAATAAATATCTATGAACCCAAGAAATTATCTTGGGAACTTAAGACATTGTCATTATAATTATGTATGAAATTTAAGAAAGAAATTTCATAATGTATATTAAGAATTTGTCGTTGTAATTACTTTTCTGAATTTTATGTTTATTGTTTGCATGCCTTTTTGTTAAATAGTTCAGTCATATTTAGATGCATCTTAGGTCATTTCCTCTTTGGTAATCTCTTTAAGCCAACGGCCTTATCTTTCTCCTAGTAATTGATATTAAAGCAGGGTGTACTACGTATAATAGGCACTTGATAGTAGTTGGCAGAAAAAGTTTCTGTGGTCACTAACTGAAGAAAGAATTCATTTTGTAAGTTTATCAGGGAGGTTTGAAACATGTACCTGTTTTCAGCCGTTTATGAACACCATGAAAGGTAAATCATCTTTATTTATAGAAGATACCATTAGCAGGGGTTTAGTGCTTGTGCCCTAAACTTTAAATAAGGGAGGGAAGGGGAGGGAGAGCATGGGAGGGGAGAGGATAAAGGGTGAGATCACACTTGTGGTGCATATGTGAAGGGTCAGGAGAAAACTTCTAAATACGGATCAAAATTGTTTTCACATAGTAAATGAGAAAATATCATGAATGTTATATCGATCAGGTTGATAAAAATGTCTCCGATTGTATGTGAAGCCCACACACTGTACTCCATGATTGAATTATTGTACACAGCTATGACTCAATAAAAAATAATTTAAAAAAAAGGGGGGGATGCCATGAAAGGGAGGGAAACTGAAAAACAAAACAAAACAAAACAAAACAACAACAACAACAACAAAACAAAACAGAAAGATGACCATAGTGCATCTGATGCAGGCAAACCCCCAAAGGAAGAGAAGAGAACTCATGCTCTTTGGAACTGGAAACACAGTTTACAAATTTATCTTCTCTGGCTGATTTTGAACAAAGAAGATGATTTTTATTAATCTGTTAGATCATTAAACGAGATCCATTTCCTTCCTAAAGTGAGGGAATATAGGACCCCTCACCTACCGACCTTTTTATAATGTTCCAGACACAACGTTTGGACAAAAAATGGTGGCTTTCTTCATTGTGATATACACATTACCTAGAAGTTTCTGATCTTCCAGAATTTTTCATAACAAGTCTACAATATCTTGGTAATAACACACAAACATTGAAGTTTTCATTGACCATGATGTACAACTGAATTTAAGCACGAAAAGAAAGGTAGTTTACCCAGTTGAAAGAATAATTCAATTTACCTTACTAGCAATTTCCTCAGTTAAAAAAGACCAAAGCAGTAATCATAGAAGTTACATTTCTCCACAAAAGTACCAAAACAATCCATATGTAGTCAATAATATTATTTTCATTAAGGCAGTTTTGCAACAGGACTAACCATTTAATTAAAAAAAGCTTTGGTTTATGAATTCAGTTCATTATAACAGTTTATAAAATTTAGGTGAAGACTTTTAGAAAACAAACCAAGGGACTTACACGGAAATCTGTAAGCAACCATGAGAGATCCTGGTACCAGTATAAAGACTCACTTTACAAAGAGGAGAGAGTGTGGTGTAAGAATTTCTTTGTAGGCTGAATATTTGGGACACAAAACACATCTGGCCATGGAAATTGTATTACGCATGGTGAGTGGGCTCCACCCTGGGCCACAAGTCTATTTAACATATAAAGCAACTGAACTATAAAAGCAAGAGGGCTATTCATCTATATCTCAATACTTCTGCAATTCATGGGAAGCATTTATTGAAAGATTATTATTACCTTGTATAATCCATGCAGCAGCCCCTGAAGTGGACTCTAGGGTTAAAAATAATAGCTTGCCCAAAGTCACATGACTGGTAATGGGAGAATCAATACTTGAATTGAGAGAGGATGAGTTCAGAGTCCACACTCTTGACCACTGCACGATACCACCTCTCATTGTTCCCATTCTCTGGGGTAGGAGTTCTCCCAGCACAGGCAGACAAGGGCTCTTCCAGAAATAAATTACATTAAGCATGAGCAACTGACTTATTTGGTCCACTTCTGCCTCTATAGAGGATGTGGGCCACCTCAAGGTCAATTATTTTCCACCAGTTTGGAAGTGAGGAACAACAGTAGGTAGCCAGTTAGAGGAATAGAAGGGTACCATATAGTATTTCCCAGTGTTTACACATACATTTGTCCTTTGGTATCCTTTTTTTTTAATTATTAAATCATAGCTGTGTACATTAATGCAATCATGGGGTACCATGTGCTGCTTTCATATACAAGGTATCCTTAAAAGTATTGGTTCCAGCACCCCCTATGGATACCAAAGCCTAGAAATACTCAAATCCCTTATATTACATATAAAATGGTACAGTATTTGCATATAACTTAGGTATATCCTCCTCTATACTTTAAATATCTAGATGCCTTATAATACCTAATATGAGGTAAATGCATGGTGAGTGGGCTCCACCTTGGCCCACTATATAAATACAGTTATGTGTTCCTTAACAATGGGAAATGCATTCTGAGAAATGCACTGTTAGATTATTTCACCATTGTGTGAACATCATAGGCTGGCTGTATGGTATGGCCTATTGCTCCTAGGATACAAACCCACACAACACATTACTGTGCTGAATATGCAGGCAATTGGAACACAATGGAAGTATTCGTGTTTCTGAATGTGTCTGAACATAGAAAAGGTACAGTGAAAATACAGTATAAAAGATTTTTAAGATGGTAGACTTGCCCCGGACAATGACTATGAATGAAGTTGCTCTGAGTGAGGGAGTGATTGGGGAGTGAATGTGAAGGCCTAGGACATTACTGTGCACTACTGTAGACTTTATCAACACTGTACATAGGCTGTACTAAATTAATAAAATAATTTATTTCTTCAATAATAAATTCACCTTAGCTTATTGTTAGTTTTTTACTTTATAAACTTTTTAACTCTTTTGTAATAACGCTTAACCTAGTTTGATGAAAATATTTCAAATTGTATATAAAACCAGCACCTTACACTCCATGATTGCATTAATGTACATAGCTATGATTTAATAAAATAAAAAATAAAAAAACCCACAAATATGTTTGTTTATAGCTGTGCAAAATTTTTTTTATATCCTCATTCTACAAGCTTTTTCTGTATTTAAAAAGTTTTATTTTTTAAACCTTTTTTTAACAACTAAGAATAAACACACACATTAGCCTAGGCCTACACAGGTTCAAGACCATCCAGCTCACCGACTTCTACCTCTACATCTTGTCCTGCTGGAAGGTCTTCAGAGATAATATCATTTCCTGTGATAACAATGCCTTCTTCTGGAATACCTAGAAGGACCTGCCTGAGGCTTTTCTTGGGGAGTAGGTTTCTTTACACCAGCATCACCACAAGCACAAGAGTAAATGTGTTGCACTAGGACTTTAGATGTCACCAGGCACTGTAATTTTCTAGCTCCAGTATAATCTTATGGGACCACTGCTATATAATTGGCTCATTGTTGAGTGAAACATTACCTGGCACACGATGGTTGTGTAGGGGGGAATAATGAGAAGAAAAAAAAGGCTGTGCACATTTAGCACAAATGCAACCATTATTTTTTCTAAATATTTTTGATTGTGTGGTTAGTTGAATCCGCAGATTTGGCACCCATGAATATAGAGGGCTACCTGTAAATATCTATGTTGAGTTTTTTTTTAGTTGTTTGTTTGAGACAAAGTCTCATACTGTCACCCTGGGTAAAGTACTGTGGCATCATAGTTCACAGCAACTTCCAACTCGGGCTCAAGCAATCCTCTTGCCTCAGTTTTTCTATTTTTAGTAGAGACAGCATCTTGCTTTTGTTCAGGCTGGTCTTGAACTTGTGAGCTCAAGAAATCTACCTACCTTGGCCTCCCAGAGTGCTAGGATTACAGCAGGCATGAGCCACCCCGCCCGGCCCTATGTTGAGGTTTTATATGCTTCTTGTATTGCTGCAATCTACAATTATCCTCATTTTAGAATTTTCTGCCTCATTTTAGAATTTTCAACCAAGTTTGAGTATTTTATGAGAGAGATTTGGCAACACGTGATTTGACACATTATGACTTAGTCATGACCTGAGATTTCAGAGGTTAAAGGCCGGAGTATATGGCTGCCTCTGAAGTGTTTATGGATTTCATGAAAGGCCCTGATATTTCTTTTTTCTAAAAAGATAGTAAATGGGACCAAATCTGCAAAAAGAAATCATTACATTACAACAAACACTGTATTCTATGATTTGACTCATACAACACAACAGTCCAGTGTGATGCCTGAATAATGAATGTGGTCTAATTTAGTTTCCTGCTTGTCTTGCATAGAATAGATCATCTATCACCAAATTATTGGAGGGGCTTAGCTGGTATGGTTTTGTTGTTTAATCTTTCAGAAGCCATTTACAATGAACCTACTATACATCTATCCCCTTACAGGTTGATAATAAAAGGTAATTAGGTAGTGCTGACTGATTAGGTGTTAGCCTAGCTTTAGACTGCCCCTTTCAAGTACAAAGGACTGACCAATGCCATGAAATAAATACCAGATGACTCTGACAATACATGTGCTCGTTCTCAGGATTAATAATGCTTGTTAAGAAGTGTGGAGTGGGCTACTGGTGCTCATGCAGCAACCCTAGGTAGTCCAAGCATTATCCAAAGTTTGGAACTATAGGGGATTTGGAAGCGGGGATTGAGTAGGTATAGAGATAGGAAAAAAGCAAAATGGGAAAAAAGGTAGAGGAAAAAAACTGTGAGAAGCAAAGAGAGCAGAAGTAGGGCAAGGACAAGGGCCAAAGGACAATGAAAGAGAAAGAAGATGGCTCGGCGCCTGTGGCTCAACAGGCTAAGGTGCCAGCCATGTACACCTGAGCTGGTGGGTTTGAATCCAGCCCGCGCCTGTCAAACAATGACGGCTGCAACCAAAAAATGGCCAGACGTTGTGGCGGGCGCCTGTGGTCCCAGCTACTTGGGAGGCAGAGGCAGGAAACTCGCTTGAGCCCAGGAGTTGGAGGTTGCTGTGAGCTGTGATGCCATAGCACTCTATCCAGGGTGACAGCTTGAGGCTCTGTCTCAAAAAAAAAAGAAAAAAAAAAGAAAGAGAAAGAAGATGGTTGGTGGAACGAAGAGAAAGAGAAATGAAAACAGGTAAAAGGCTAGAAAGTCTGGGAGGTCAAGGGGACCTTGGCTCCTAGATCCCATTGTGCTACTGCTCCATTTGTGTGGTTCTGTTCATACAAAATGTCTCAAAACATTGTCTATATTTGGTGCATCAACTTCCTCACTTCCCACTTTCTCTTCACTCACAACAAACTTCTGGTTTCAAGATACCTTTTAATATTATACATTTGTTCATGTCTCATTTCAGAATATTAGTGCAAGAAGGAACTAACTCTCTGATTCTTCTGGGTTTTTCCAAATGACTATATGAGGATCAGTATAGGCTGACTGTGGTATGATCTCTGAAACATACAGGACTGCTCACATAAGTGAATTGCAACTTCTATTTTATGTGCAGTTCATCAAATGGACAGCTCTATACATAAAAACATAGAATTCTTTCCATCAAACCCCAGAGTGTAGACCATGTGTCTTTGCAACAGCTTTATCACCGCAGTGCTTTTTACTGGCTTCCCAAGATTACCATCACAGCGAAGGGCCTGAGTCCCACAAGCAGCATGTTTTACATCACGGTCAAGTATCATTGCTCGGTAGGAAAAGGGGGATCTTTTCATTCTATAGGATACACATTTAGTCCAGAGGTGATGAGAGAGATGTCTCTGAGGTGCTTTCTGAAGACCGCCCCTCTGGAAGCAGTCTAAACACAACACACTCAATCCATGGCCCTTTTGACAGAGTAGGGAAGGCTGCACCCTATCTATAGTCAAAGCACATAGAATTAGAATAAGGGAACTCTGTGTTTCCTTTTTTATTTAAGTGAACCTTATGTGACAGCTCAATGTAGAAAACAAATTCAAGAGGAACTGTGTTGGTAGAACGGAGATCCCTACTCAGGTGACTTCCCTCTTGGCAATTCTTTCAATACCCCAAAGCAATTCCATGGAACTCTAGGGCTTTGTAGAGTCCACTGGCAAATCCTAATCTAGTCAAAGTCCGCTCCTTTGTAGCCATAAGAAAATGAAAGCTTAGCACGAAGAGTAACCTACACGAGGTCATAGTGTTACTGACGGGCAGACCTGGGAATACAATTCGCTTTTCTATTCACATAAAGTATGCAGCCAAGACACTAGAAATCTCCTTGTCTAGTTCCCTCACATCCACTGGCCCCTCTTAAATTAAGAGTATTGATGAATTCTGCCACCTGAAACAAGCAAACTACAACAAAAAGATTAGCTTGATTCTTGGAATAATGTTAGAACTCTGACTCTTCCAGCTACAGAGCTAAGACTGACTTAATCAATTTACCTTCCTCTGCAGAGAGGGTCATCGAAGGCATCTCAGAGTATCCTTTTACTGGAATGCAAAGAATTTTCTACAATGATGTTGCAACCAGGTTAGAAGTGGGGGAGGGTGAAATGACGAAAGGTTAGAAATGAACTTAATTGTCAAGGAAACCCTGATGTTCTTGGTAAAGTCATTTCTCATTGGCAAAAACACAGATTCAGAAGGCATAGGATAAAACATGCAAGTGGGCATATTTCAGCTGGCAGAGGCACATTGTTATACTCCATAATTTGTCTCTTTAGAATGAACTTTGATTTTGAGGGATTTAACTAGTTACAAGTACTTGTTAGGGCAAAAGGCATATTCATTTTTGGCTTATTCCCAAGCCATACTATAAGGACTCGTAAATGACAAAATAATGGTAGGACAAGGGAATATCAGTCCTGGCCAACAGTGGTCCCCAGTCACCACATTTTAAAACTTCTTTTCATTCTTTACTTAGTTGGGGACTCTCAAATTTTAGTTTGCTATGGAATCAATTTCTCCTTTGGCTGTCTTCTGGGTCATAACTTACCAGTTTAAGCTGTTTCTGAATTACGATCTAAATGAGACTTGCAGCTTTCCTATGGCTAAGTCCCATTTTTCCTATGCTGAATTCCTGACAACCAATGATTCTTAAGAGCTGTCTATCTTTTGACAGGCAATATTTTCTTTTCTGATTAAAAAGAAATGCTGTTACTGTCCTACAATTATTTTAGTTGTCGTTATCCCAACTCGCCCCTCCTTGTAGGCATAGGTTTAACTTCAAAGTAGGAGGACTGTCAACAAACCATCAATAAACCTTGCTGTTCCATAGCAGCTTACGGAAAAAGAAGGGAATGCTCCCAGCTATTCCTGAAATACATTCAAAACAATATTGACTGAGCGCTAGCAAAGTATGCTAGCTTCTCTGGCACTCAGGAAGTTTATGTCTGACTTTAATTCCAAATGAGCATGCGCCACCAGACCCAGACATTCCAATCCATAGCACAGGTTCCAGTGGCTGGAGGGAGCTAGAAGCAGTTTGGCTCTTAGTTGAGGTTTTTCAGCGGCTAGAGATGCTCTTATTTTATTTGTACCTCTCTTTCCTAGACACACAAACTAACTAGAATTCCCCTGTTCCCATAATAAAAAATAAGAATAAATAACATTTGTGCAATGCTTTAAATGTAGAGCAAAGGGGGGGGGGGTAAGAAGCCTTTAGTGTACACAGTAGGTCTGAATTTAGATTTCTGCCCTCTTTTCCCTGCCATATAGGTAATGCACTCCTAATCATGAGTAGTCAGGCTGATGGTTTTATTATGCACCAAAATGTGCTAGATAGCAGCTAGCACATCTTAATAATACACTCCATTTTCAGAAGAAATAAAATTGAAAAAGAAAATGGCATATCATGCAGGTATATGCCAAACTAATGTCATTTGTTTTGATAGTGTTACTGCACTGGTAAACCAGACCGTGACTTAATGCATACCAAGATTTCAACTAGGCATTGACAGTGTTGCTCATGATTTTTTAGACAAAATAGAGAAATGCGCTGAATGATAGTGCTTTCTTTTCTTGTGCAACAAACATGATCAAAAAGGGTTGATGAAGAATTGTTTTCAGCCTGGACTGTATTCAGCAAGGGGCTTGCCATAGAGCTTTGTATTTGGACTAATCCTGGTTACCATTTTACTCTGGGGTGGGACCATGGCATCATTGATTCTTAAACCTCCACAGGTGATTCCAGTGCGTAAACAAGGAGAGAACGACTGGTATAGGATCTGTGCTATACACACTATACCAAATACCGTTCTTAACACTGAAACCAGTAACTGTCTCCAGTGATCCAGTCTTTGATACAGCTTCCCAGATGCTTAAAGCAAAGGTAGACATAGAACACTTAAAGTTCACTTCAACTTTGATACAAATTTTAAAGAATTACACATAAAAAAGGTTTCAAAGAGTCTGTCATAGCGAGTTTGCTCACTTGGAACTGACACAAGTTCAAGGAGACACTGAGACATTTCTAAAATAATAAACCCCACTCAAACCTGTTGATAAGAACAGCTCCATTGTGTGTGAATGCAAAGTTTTGTTTATAAAAATAGTTGTGCCTTCTTATTTAGAATCGAGTCATTATAAGCTCAGGTTTTAAAAAATATATTTTCAATTCAAAAAAAGTTGAAGATATCAGCAGAACACCAACATCTGAATTGCATATTCATGGAGAAAGCTAAGACTTTTAACCCTAGTTACTTTGGCAAAGAGAGGAAATGAGGCACTATATTATTGGAGGCTTCACTAAAACTGTCCAAGGGTCACAGAACAACATGTCTAAGGCCAATTATGTTGAGTGCAAAGACTTCAAACAGTGGAGGACGGTAAGAAGCTTGTCTCCTCTCTGTCTCTGGAAGGGTACCAACCTCATAACATTAGTACAGTTAATAACTCTCTGACCTTTAAAAGGCATTTTGTGAGCAAATTAGGTCAATTAGTACAAAGCAATTTACATTTAAAAATTCCAACCACTTTACAACTGGGGGGGGAGTAGCTAATTTCTCGCATCGCCAATATCTAAATAGGCAACATTCATAGTTTGCTCACTTGGAACTGACACAAGACATGAAAAATTCCCCTCAGTGAAACACAAGCAACCTTGAACCTCTTTGGTTTTACCTGTTCATAGTAATGGTACTGAACTGTGCAGAATCCCCCATCCCTTAAGCGGATGGTGGTGCTGTCAGCGTGGAGGGGGAAGTTTTGGGGACTGGTGAATCCAATATCCCTTCCTGAGTGGGTAAAAACAGCACTCTGAGCATCCTGTCTTTTTCCTTTCTTACTCTTCTGTTCATATATAAATGTCTCTCTGTATTTCCTACAATGAACTAGACAGAGTGCTAGGTGATTTACACACATTATGAATTTAGTTTTCATGTTAACTCTGCAAGACAGCTATTATCCTCATTTTGCAGATAAGAAACAGGCTTAAAAAGTTTTTAAGTGATTTGGAGCAGGTCACGGAGTGTGTAGGCTATGAAGCCAGGACACACCCAGATCTGCCTAACTATGGCACTAAATGTTTTTCATACCAAAGTGCTTCCCTGGGCTTGATGCCCGTAGCTCAGTGGTTACAGGCCAGCCCCATACACCAGGGATAGCAGGTTTGAGTCCAGCTGGACCTGCTAAACAACAATAACGACAATTAAAAAAAAAATAGCGGGGGGCGGCGGGTTCAAACCCGGCCCCAGCCCAACTGCGACAATAACAACAACAAAAAACAACAGCCGGGCGTTGTGGCCGGTGCCTGTAGTCCCAGCTACTCGGGAGGCTGAGGCAAGAAAATCGCCTAAGCCCAGGAGTTGGAGGTTGCTGTGAGCTGTGTGACGCCACGGCACTCTACCGAGGGCCATAAAGTGAGACTCTGTCTCTACAAAAAAAAAAAAGGAATGAAGCATGGGTGGCACCTTTGGCTCAAAGGAGTAGGGCAGCGACCCCATAGGCCAGAGGTGGCAGGTTCAAACCCAGCCCCGGCCAAAAACTGCAAAAAAAAAAAAAAGAAAAGAAAGAAAGAAAGCCGGATGTTGTGGCAAGAGAATCGCTTAAGCCCAAGGGTTTGAGGTTGCTGTGAGCTGTGAGGCACTCTACTGAGGGCGACATAGTGAGACCCTGTCTCAAAAAAAACCAAACAAAACAAAAAAGGTGCTACCTTGTCTTTCCACTTATTTTACTTTCTTCCTTCCACGTCTTTCCACCCCAAAGCCTGAACTGGCAGACAGATAGTTGTGTTAGAGGATTTGAAAGCAAGGAGGACAGCCTTGCACTCTTTCATACCTCTCCCAAAGGTTTGGCTGATTCTCTATTTCTCCACTCATGTCCTGGTCACCAGGACGCAGGAAAACACACAGGCCCTCTACACGCTCATGTTTCTGTCTTTTTCTCTCCGATCTCCTCATGGTCTCAGTGACTACAGTTTTCTAATTCCAAATAAGGCCAGATAGCCTGAGACATTGTGTTTTGTTTAGGAGAATAAGGGAAAGGCACACTTCACATCAAAACTAAAAAAGTACTTCCGGGGTGTAGGAGAGATCATCTCAGAATAGGACTAGCTCAATATGGCCTTGGTGGTAGACTAATTGGAGGCTGATCACACACGAAGAGTAACAAAGTTAGAGCAAATCCTTATCAGTGGAATTCAACAGGGTGGTCTTTCCCACAGATTTTTTTGTTACAGCCTTAATGGAGGCTTCCTGAACCTTGTGGAAAGGACTTGTTTAGATAGAAGGCCAGGGATTCTAAGAGACAAGCTGTTAATTATGAGTTCTAATCCTAAACTAGAAGATGCCCATAAAGATTAAAACTTGTTTCCTTTTTGCTAACAATTAGTAGCCTAGCTAAAGAATGATCAATTATAATTGCGGAACTGAAGAACATAATAAATGCATTACTGAGACCAGTCGTTTCACAGAGCTATTTATTTAATCCTTAAATTCTGCAAGTTGTAAATTACTCATTAGAAGGCAGAAGGTAAAAGCCATAATCCGTTTAGTGCCTCCAAACTCTGAAGACTTAGTGGAGGAAATCTATGGAAACAAGAGGCCTGATGTGTTCTTTCAGCGCTGTCTTAAAGGGTGAAGGTGGTTAAACAATAAGGAAAAGCCCACGTAATTATCCCGATGCACTGGTCCGTAGGTCAGAGGTACACTGATTAAATTCATGGAAGGCTGACCCACAAGTAGTGGGAAAATGCTCCTTCTTTTCCACTTAGCCCTGCAGGCAGCTAATGAATGTGCACGTCTCACTTCCAGATTGTTTCAGGAGTCCAGAGCAATTGCCTATCGCATTCGTTAGGACATTCACTCATATTTGTTGCTGTCTAATCAGTACAGAGACCAGAGCAAGAGGCCAAGTATCAGAGAGGAATTAAGACGGGGCCTAGAGGAGGCTGTCCCCCTCTTCACACACAGGGAATGCAGCTCCCAACTACAAAATATTCAAAGCAAAAACAAGTAGACAATTAGTTCGTAGCTTTCTTTACATGCATAAAAAGCTACATATCTTAGGTGGAATATGGATTTTACAAGCTTAATGTGTAGATGCTTAGTTTTTTATTTAAGACCATGTTTTTTGTATACCAGGGGTAAAATTCAAGTTTAGACTTTTAGTGGTAATGATGCAGACAATATGCAAGATGCTTTTGACCCTGGCACTGTGGATGAGTTTGGGGAGTAGAATTTGAATCTGTAAATATTTTCTTTTCCATCGTTGTATTGTCCTGTATATAAATAAAACACAGCTTCTCCCCATCAGGCTATACACAAAAAAACAGCTACTGGCTCACTTCAGCACTGAGCAAGCATTTCTTTCATACTTCTTGGCCTTTTCCCTCATGATCAATGGCACATCTCTAAATAATGATGGTAGGATCAGACTATGAAATGGAGCTTTTCTCTTTGCAGGGCTAAGCAGACTATGTGAGAATCAAACCTCTGATTTTGCAGTAGCAAACTGAGTTATCTAACTCAAACTCTTTCCATTTACTTTCCAGTTGACAGGCTAATTAAATTTGTGATTTCACCAGGCTGGCGCTGTATCTCTGCATTCCACTCAATACTCACCAAATTGCTGTTGCTCAATAATCATTACTGATAACAAAGAAAATCCAATTTAAAAAGTATGGCTGTTCCGGACACGCACATATTTGCTGAAGTAATTATAAAGCAAATGTTTCCTAGATAGATTATTTAACCACAGCATATGATAAAAAATACTCTTTCTTCCCACATCTCACTTTTTTCCCCCTCAAAGAAAGCTACATTTATTTTACACTAAAAAGATATCCTCAGGAATTTTAAATACCCTTGCCATTCGAAACATTGACATCAATGCACTTTAGAAAACCACCGAGACATCATAAGATGAACTTTTTTTTTTATTTTTTATTTTTTTAGAGGCAGAGTCTTACTTTGTTGCCCTCAGTAGAGTGCTGTAGTATCATAGCTCACAGCAACCTCAAACTCTTGGGCTTAAGTGATTTTCTTGCCTCAGCCTCCCCAGGAATAGCTGGGACTACAGGCGTTGCCACAACACCTAGTTATTTTTGTTGTTGCTGCTGCAGTTTGGCTAGGGCTGGGTCTGAACCTGCCACCCTCAGTATATGGGGCTGGTGCCCTACTCACTGAGCCATAAGCACTGCCCCATAAGATGAACTTTAAAAAGCTTAAAGTAATTTTGAAAAAATTATAACTTGGTGCTTCTATGTTACTTGCATCAGAAAAGAGCCTATTCTGGTCAGTTTTGGTGGCTGCGAGAAATGACATCTGTCTTTTCCCTTACCCTTAAATAAAATACCTCACTTACCCTGAGTGGATTTTCATTAAGGTAAGGGGGTTCACCTTCCACCATTTCAATTGCCATAATTCCCAGAGACCAAATATCAACTTTTGGACCATAGGCTTTTCGAGTCACCACCTCTGGTGCCATCCAATAAGGGGTTCCCACCATAGTGCTCCGTTTACTTTGCTCAGGTGTGATCTGGGCACAGAATCCAAAATCAGCTGCAGAGAAGAAAAATCAGTTAAAATACACCCACATTATTTTCCTTTTACAACAGCTCACTTTCAGATATGCTTATACTTTGTTATATGCTGAACCTCCATAACTGCCTAGCTCATATCCTTTTGTTTTCTGATTTCTCAGTTAGTCCTGATTTTAAAAAGGATTTGAAATAATTGGGCTCGGCGCCTATACTCCTAGCTTCTTGGGAGGTTGAGGCAAGAGAATCGCTTAAGCCCAAGAGTTTGAGGTTGCTGTGAGCTATGACGCCACAGCACTCTACAGAGGGCAACAAAGTAACACCCTGTCTCAAAAAATAAAAATGAAATAATTGACTAACGTGATGTCATTTTTAGTAGACTTCAATCTAGTTTCCCTCCCATTACTGTTCCATCAAAATTATAGACTCTTTCAGTTTTCTAATTAGCCGTACATCCATTCTAAAAGTCACTAGACCTTCTTGAATATTAAATCCAAAACATCTGGTTACAGTTTAGAGGGACACAGTGTTAGAAAAATTCTTTACTGCAAATTGGGCTCTAATGACTTTCAAATCAATCACTTTCAGCAGCCATTATGTTCTCAAGCTAGACAATAAAAGAGTAGAAATTCCCTGATACTCTCAAAACACCATCTCGACCAAAATACCTACTCAATTTAACAGAGCCATCCATCCCGAGGAGAATATTGTCACTCTTTATGTCTCTATGGATCACTTGGTTTGAGTGCAAGAAATCCAAAGCTTGGAGGCACTATTGAATCAGAAAATAAGGTCTAATTATACCACAAAGAATTTTTTTAAGATTCTAAGTTTCATTTTTAGATAAATTTGGGGTAAGGGTATAATTTTTGGTGGTCAAGTGAAACACAGCACTGAATGCTTTAACACCACTTTGGAACCACATTACCAATTATATCAGTGATGCTACTTAGCATTATATATGCTAAGCTACAAGGGCTCCTGCGGTAGACGAGGACATGAAGAGCGATGATGTGATGAGTAGCACTAATCATGAATACTGCCCAAGCAACTGATGACTATAACCATATTTTGGCCTAGTTATCAAGAAGATATGTATTCAGCCTGGTCTTTTACAGATGTAGCAAACTTCTAAATACATGGTATGATTTGATTCAGAAGACCTGGAGTGGGACCCAGGCTATGAAGGCTCCTAGGCTACGAAATAACTATAGGTACGTATTTTGAAATGCCTTTGTATTATAATTTTAGAGGATGGAAACCACAATCTCAGGAATGAATGTTCCCCAGAAGGACGCTAAGTTTGATTTATCGCATGAATAGAAAACCTATGTGTTTGGTGGCTATGAGTGCGTTTGGGGTAGAGGAAATGGGAATGAGAACAGAGCAAAATGGAGTAAATTTAAGTGAGCAAAATTTAATAGAAAAAGCAAAGATGATACCATATGGTTTTGTTTCCCTATCTTCCATTTTCAAGTTTCAGTGAGTCAGAGTTCCTACTTTTATCTGCAGAAATCTCACCACAATGAATGGGATAGATGAGACTCCAAGGAAGAGTATATGTTTTATTAAGTATCAAACAAAATAAATACAATAATATTCCTTTAATGTAGCCTGATACTAGGGGTATGACACTGTTATTGGAAAACAGACAGACCTGCAGGTCCCCTGAAGGACTACGAGGTATGTTCAGATTGTACTGTGAAAGCAACTCCTTCCTGGTTCGAGGGAGGACCTTATTTAAACTGCCTTTTAGAAAATTATGAGAATACAATGTGGTCTGTACTTTACGTGGCTCACAGTGTACATATGAGACAAAATAATTATAATGTAAAAATTCCTGCAAATCAGAAAAAAGTTCCATGTCAACATCATTGTTTTTACATATTCACTGAGACTAGAGCATGGGGGCTTAAGATATGATACCTCACGAATGGCATAACAGAATTCGACATCCATGAAGAAGCAACTAAAATAAAAAAGAGATGGAGGTGATGGCACAGGGGAACGCTATTAGGTTAAGATTTAAATTGAGGTAGACTCTCCAATATTTTTCTTGAGTAGAAAAGTTCTGCTAGTGTTACTTTGTTACAAACATTCTCAATAATCAGAAATAAAGAACTGCCGATTTGGGTGCTCTTGTTAGCCAGAAATGCTCTATTTTCTTACCTCTCTGCAGACAGCTGCTATCTGTCCTTCATCCATACAGGTTTCTGTGACCACATCAGTCAATGAGCCACCAGCCAAGTATTCCATGACTACCCATAGTTCATCACCCACTAAGTAGCTACAACAACAAAAAACAAGACTTTGACTTGGGACTAAAGAAAGTGGGGAGTCTATCATTCCCAGGCCTCGGTTCTGACAAGTAAATTGTGAGTTTGTGCCATGCCCGTTAACTTTAAGAATCTATTGAGGAATATACCCCAAGTGATCAAATATGGAGACAAAGTCACCAGAGCCCTACAATTCAGGCAAGGAAAGCATGAGGTTATTCAAATCGCATAGGACCATTGGAAGGTACTTTAGCAGGGTTATAAGATCTGTCTGGCTCCCTGCTTAGCAACAGAGAGGAAATACAGGAAATGGAACAACCTTAATACTTCTACCCTGTCCTAAGGGGCATGTCAATGTGAAGCAAGACTTTCTGTCTCACGGTATTCATACTGCAGTGTCTGTAAGAGTCACCTGGGAAGACTGTTACAAATGAAAAGTCACAGACCCCATTTCATTGGTTATGGACTAGCCTAGAAATCATCCTTTTTTTACAAGGGAAATTACAAACACAGAGTGGCTTCAGGTCACTGTGCTGTAGGTGGTTCCTAAATGACACTTAATAAAACACTGATCGAGATAAGATTCAGCCCTTCTTTCCTCCCCCTTCTTCTGCATCGTGGTCTACCTAGCCTAAAACGCAGAAAGCAAGATCTTAAGCTAGCTGAGGTTGAAGACCTAGCTTTATTTCCTTTGTATACCCCCAGAGAACACAGCACGGTGGTGTTTGAACGAGATAGATGTTAACCATAAATGAAGAGTTAGCGCTGCCTTTAAATGTGTATTTATGACACATTGTTAATACCACTGATGAAAGAGACATTAATTACCTGGTTTAGGAAAAAGGTTTCAGATTAAAGTCTCAATTCCCTAGACCTCACTGTCAGTTAATCACAAAGCACCCATTAAAGCAGGACTATTGTATTCAGCCTTCTTCACTTAGACTCCTAAAGACTGTGCTGGCTCCAAGGGAACACTTGATGAAATGCTTAAAACACCACTGCTCTTTCTTACATGCAATAGTTTATTTCCTGCCAAGAAGGAACCATGATCCTCAAAAGGAAATTACACAAACTGCTTATATTTGAACAAAGAGACCATAAAATATTTCTTCAAGGGTTTGGTGGGTGGACAAGGATAAGTGGGTGACAGTTTAGCAGTAGATCTAATACTCTACTTCTTTGTAGCAGTTGGGAAATACTTATAGATTGATTATTACACAAATAAATCTGAAATATAGTAATACGCAATGAAAACGACATCCCATAAAGTTCATAGTAAGAAAAACCACTTACCTATCTAAATAATTAACAATATTAGGGTTCTTATTTTCCCTCATGACTAGGATTTCATTAATAATTAATTCTTTTTTGGGTTGCTGTTGAAGGTTCATCTGCTTTATGGCCACCTGAATGACAAAGTACAAGAATGAATTAAAATTGTCACAAGAAACATAAACATCCATATTTTGGGGGGCACAGAATAAGGCATACGAATTCTTTATCTACTGAGCTCTTTCTCTATGCCACAAGCCCATGCCATTTTTCTTTGATCAATCCTGAGTAAACTACTCACTTCAGATGCTTTACCCGGTACTACCCACGTTTTTGTTGGCATAGATGCCATCAAAAAAGAAATCTGATAAATATGAAGAAAGGAAAATAAAAATCAGGACTGAATGGCCGCACTTACCTCTTGTCCTGTTGCAATGTCTAGTGCTGTATAAACAGTACCTGACGCCCTGTGAAGGTGAAAATTATCAAATGAAAAAGTAATCAAGATGTTACAAATATGTTTCACTTGAAATCAAATGTAATTATTTTCATGACAGAAAAACTAGCAAACTCAAGATTAAAGAATAAAGTAAAAAGGAAAAACCTTTAAAATAAATTATTATTGTGGCAAGAACACTTAATGAAATCTAGCCTCTTCACAATTTTTTAAGTGCACAACATTCAAACAATCCTTTTATGCAGAAATTGCACCTGAAACAATCATAATGTATCCCTCGCGGTGATCTAGGAACTCCAGGCAGACTTTCTGCCACTAATCAATGTGGCATGTACTATGCAGTAATGAATTGAGCAAAATGGCTTTGCTCCTATGAGGGAATTACTGGATACTCTGAAAATTCCTTGGATCTTACGGCAACCAGGACTGAAGACCTCTGATTAAACTGAAGCATAATTTAGGGTAGAATATATAATCTTTTGCTTAATCAAGTGTAAGTTATCCTTCACCTTTAGCATAGAAACAGAGAAGTTCTTTTCACAGATTTCAAAATTCTTAAGAATATCTTCAACGAACAAATCATTGTCAGGGCTATATCTGCATTATGGCTGCACAAAGCAACAACAATATGGGTTTACTATTTGAGCCATTGTTTTTTCTTTTTGCTATATTTCTCAACAACTTCTACTATGAGGTGTCACTTAGCCATACTCTCATTTCAATTTATTTCCTTGCTTTGCAAATACAAATTGCATAGTAAGCTGAATTTGCAGTAAGTCTTTTTTTTTTTTTTTTTTTTTTTTAGGGGCCGTCGGGATGTTGGTTTTGGTTTTTTTTTTTTTTTTTTTTATTTTATTA